>ML780999.1:575383-616673 GCA_009831015.1 Picea engelmannii | reverse complement strand
ATTTAGTATATTCAATATCATATAAAACTTGATTACTAACTACAAGGTAATTTCGAGATATATAAATCATATCTCCATTAGAGAATCTTCCTCTTTGGGTCATTGTGTTTAGTTTATTGTATTCAATTCCAAGTGATCTCATTGGGGTGTAGTATTGGTATACAATAACCTTCTAGAGTCAAGTATTTAGTATATTCAATATCATATAAAACTTGATTACTAACTACAAGGTAATTTCGAAATATATAAATCACATCTCCATTAGAAAATCTTCCTCTTTAAGTCAATGTATTTAGTTTATTGTATTCAATTCCAAGTGATGTCATTAGGGTGTAGTATTGGTATATAATAACCTTCTTGAATAAAGTATTTAGTATATTCAATATCATATAAATTCCTATCCCGATGGCTCATTAGAAAGTGTATAACACAAAATATAGTAAAATATTAATTTGAAAATTTCAACTGAAGTATTTAATCAAGAAGATATGCATTGAAAATTAATGAGAATATATCAATTGGAAACTTCTCGCGCATGGAGAAATTAATGAGATAAAATGTATGAGTTAGAAATTCAGGTCCGAGAGATAAATTAATTGTAGAAATGCATCGTTTAAAACGTCATATTTTTTAACATAATTAATTGCATTTTTAAAATATTAGTAAAAGGAGTTGGTTAGCTGTGTTATGAAATGGTTTTTTAATTGGAATTAGGTAATATAAATTTACACGAATTATGATTCTATAGAAATAATTATTTAAATCTAAAAATCTAATAATTTTTACCCGATTTTGATAAATATGTCCAGAAAATATCTTAATTTCATAAAATCTTTAACCTATGACTTAGTAAAATAGTAAAACATTCCACAAAGTACCTAGCTAGGAAGACTTATCAGTAATTAAAACCAAATCCACCAAATCAATTTGCTAAGACTGAAACATTAGCATTTTTGAAACATTAGTAAAACAGAAAAACATTCCACAAAGTAGCTAGCCATCTGTAATTAAAACCATATCCACCTAATCAATTTGCTAAGACTGATTTTCGACCCAATTGGTCAAGTCACTCATATTGCTGATGAATTTAGGGATCTTTCGTGTGAAGTTGTTCTTCGCAAGACGTTAAAAAGTGTTTAAGTTTGATGGTTGCACCCATCACATAGTGGGATCATATTCCCATCACATAACCTTCTGCTCCGGTTCAATGTATTTAGTTTATTCATTATTACATAAAACATTATATGTTATGGTTAGTGTATAACATTAAATATCTAGAAAATTATCAGTTTTAAATTTTCATGAATGAGTTTTTACAAATAATAGGTACTATTGCTTCCCCTATGTCTTACAAGATATCCAGAGGAGATTGAATATGAGTTTATTATTTATTAGTTTTGATATTTTATTTTAAATTAATGTTTAATAATAATAATTTAATTTAACAATATAGTTTAGTTATTTTGGATATGATATAATGGTTTAGTTTACATAAATATATTTTATGGTTTATTATTTTTTATTTTTAGTAATAAATTTATTTATTTATTTATTGTTTTTTTAAATTTAATGAATTAAATATGAGATTCAAATTATTTGATTTTTTCAATATTTTTTAATTTAAAATCTAATAAAGATATAATCATTTAAAAAAAATAATCATATTAAATTTAAGTATGCAGATTTTCGGGATGGGGTGCCATGTAGCAACGGGAGGCCATGTAGCCCGCCCCAAACCCAAGCCATTAACATGGCAAGTCGACAGCCTTCACCTCATTCTTAAATGGAGGGAGGCCATTACTGTCTATCGAGAAGGGAAGGACAACTTCCTCGCATGAGAAGAATGGAGGCCACAAGGTGTAATTACAGTGGGAGGCTCGGTACAGTGGTCATCTTGTGCCTTAGCATTTTACTCCCACTCGGACGAGGTTGGCTGCATTTCTCCTTTGCGCTCCATCAACCTGGCCGCTCTGAGCACAGGATCTGTGTCCAATCGACTTTCATTGCATTAGCCCTGCACATTATCAGCCTTCCTGACCTCGCCATGTGCTGTTGGGAAAAATACCCTACGGACTAGCAAACTAGGGTCATACTTGCATGCAGATTTTGACTGTAAAGAAATTACTTTTTAACCTACAGCCCAAAACTTAAACCCCTCCTTCACAATACATGCATGGAGAATGACTACTAACCTTGTCACCGGCGTTCGATGTAGATCCTTCATTGCGCTTTGACCACTTGCTTGCACTGCTCCTTCCAAAGATGACCTGAAATCAAGACAAACAACTATGCTTGCATGTTACTTCTCTACTTGAGGGTTAGAAATTAAGAATAAATTAACCAAACCATAGATAACTCATGCATTGGGACGGGAAAAGTATTCTTTTATTATTTGAAAAATGAATCAACTTACAATCAAAGTCGAGACTGACCACCGCTCCTTGATCCTGATCTTGGGATCCTCTTCTTCTGTCCTCCAACTGCTTTGCGTTAAATCTCCTTTGGCATGAGGAAAGGCTAAAGAGTTGGGACAATGGATTGCGTAAATGGGCAGAGTTTCTTCGCTATATTTTTTCCTCCTCCAAATGGTACCACTACCCCTTCTTTTATAGGCTAGAAGGAGCTAGGGTTTTGGACGAACCCTCGGCCATGCATGGCTAGGAGTTTCAATTAACTGACCCATAGCTTTTTTTTCCATCGGAAACTTTCCTTTTTTCGTGCTTTGTTAGGTACACGTGGGCTATAGTGAGCCAACTAGCGTGCACACACGTGCAGTAATGGGTTAGGGCGCGTGGGACTTGACACAAGAGGATTTCCAAAGAGTTGTTCAGTAGATGTTTTGGCAATGAAGGGATATGAGTTGGCCTGATGCTAGGTAAGCATGTGTGGTGCAATTTAGGGTTATAACAGATGCCACCTAATGTATGAGGTCAGAAGAGCATCTGATGGCCAAAATACATTACCAATCTTTTACCAATCTTTACTGATGTGTTGAATGAGTGAGCCCAAGGATCAGGAACCAGGAGGTTCCATATGCAAAATAACAAATGTCTCACCGAGGCGGGCATACCCATGCTCAGGATAAAATAGAACCATGGCTACCAATCAAATACATTGTAGATCCATGCCAAATAACCATAAAGAGTAGCCGCTAATAATACATAGCGAAGCTACATCTCGAAATCAGAAAGATATACATATAGAGTACCCATCTTCCAGAAGTTGATTCGACCTAATGGCTGTACTTCAGAGCTCGAGAAACAACTTCAAAATCTTCTAAAACTCGGGTAGGAGTGTAATATGAGTGTACAACTGCACTACCCAGAGGTCTTCGACGGCTCATCGGTTATGGACTCGATAATATTGATGATCGGACTGAAGGCTTCAGTGATTTCGAACAAGGACTTGATTGGACGTTCAGGATGGTCGGGTATGCGGACAAGAGACATATTGTAGAGGGGCCGACTCAGGCTTAGTGACAAACTTCCCTTGGACAATAGCACGACAAGTGATAAGACTCAGGAAACATATATGTTAATCATAAGTCTACGAAGCAGGAGGCAACGCAAACTCTCCATCTGTTTGGAAGAGTAACCAAACGATGGAGGACACAACTCTATATAGCGAGAAAAGCTTCCTAAGGTCATACTACATCCCATAGTCTGATGATCAAATGGACATATGTGCTTTATCCAAGGGAGACTCATTATGCTGCCAATAAAGAAAATACTTTTCCCATCCTCTTTTTAGGGTATATTTGATTTTTTTGTTCTTTTTGATAATTTTTGAAAAGGAATAAAGGAATATTACGTTACAATGGAGGAACGAGTACTACAAACATACAAGCTCGAGGCACAAGGACAAGACTGATGTTCTGGTAAAATGATACTCGGGAAAAATCCTACGGTGGCCAAAGGTTTTAAGACGCAGAAGCAAATTGTCACAAGGATGGTGGATAAGGTATACAAATGTGGTTGATAGAACACACAATGGTAACGTCCTTCGATGTAAGTTTAACGATCCCAGAGAAGGTAAGCTCGGTTGTTTTTCATATTTAGAGAGTCTGAAAAATCATAAAAGGAGACTCCACTGGGGTACCTTTTTCGACAATAGTCTAGTCGGTTCGAAAAAGGGATAAAATAGCACCGATTAGATGTCAATTCAAAACCATTTTAACAAGTGTGACAAGGACAAGATCACTCGGTTATTTTTTCACTTTTAAGGAGTCTGAAAAAAGATTAACTATGGACTCTGTCAGGAATATTCTTCTAGACCAATTTAACGAGTGTGAAAGAATAAGGTCACTCGGCGATCTTTTCAATTTTAGGGAGTCTGAAAAGAGCTTAACTATGGACTCTGTGGGGGTTTATTTTTCGTAAATTTAGTCCCTTAGGCCCGAAAAAGGAATAAAATTATACCCGAGAATACTCTTCTAAAGAATGGGAATTCGATAGAGTATACCTTTGTTCGTACAGTTGACTGTTCGGACCGAAAAAGGGGTAAACTACTGCCGGACAGACGTGACTTCAAATTTCAGTTTAACGAGCGTGAAAGATCACAAGATCGCTCGACAATCTTTTCATTTTTAGAGGGTCTGAAAAGGGCTTAAAAGGAGACCCGTTGTATTTTGGGAGTCCTGAGGGTAAGACAAAGAGTGAAAAAGACTCATGCAAATGAGGCTCAAACTCATATTTAGGAAAGACTATACGGACTCCCGAGCCTACAGTGTTTTTCGAAACGACATGGACACCATAATGAAACCAGGACCTACCTAGGGCATCCATGTTCTGGTAAGCTATACCACCAAGTTGCGACACTTCTAGAGCATATATGATGGTTATGTATCACAACCGAATGGGATCGATCCTATATCATAAGAAAAAGGCAACGAGATGCAAAAGTTGGGGTGGTATCCTAACCTATATGCTCAAGTTGATTTAAAAAAAAAAAAAAATTATGGACCGTCAATATTTGTTCGAAACTTAGAAAAACTTGTCCCAATACCTGATCAAATCCCTCCCATATAACTCCTAAATCACTCTAAATGGTTTTTGGTATAAAGAAACTGATAAGGGGGGACAAAAAAGTGACAAAAAGAGGCCAAAAAGTCTATAAATAGAAGCTCGCAGCTCATTATCACCATTGCTGATTTGGAAATTGACTTTGGAGCCAAAAAACCCCCTTTGCCAAAGATAGTGATTCCAGGAGCTACAGTGGACAAAACGAACTACTGCTTTGACCAAGTAAGTACAAACTCCCTTATCTAGCTATTCAATACTTCATTTTAGTCATTTAAGTTATTTTTTGGGTGGGAGTCGAACTTAAAAAGGTCGTCCCTAGTTACACACGGGCTGTCCAGAGACAACCTACATGTACACGCGACTGTCACCTCTACAAACCACGTGTACCCCCCCTTATTGATGGAAAAACAAATTAAAAGAAGTATTGATCCTCCTTTACCTTGTTGTTTTGGCAAGATGTATGTCCAGTGGAGGGAAAGGGAGCACGAGGCAATCAGTGAGTTGGTTGCTGCAGATCCGAATGTTGTGGATGTCTTAATGCAATGCGGTTTGCTCAAATTATTTTTATGTCTGTTTATGCATGTGCAACCAAGGCTACTAAATTCCTTGATTGATTACTGGCATCCTAATGCAGAGGCCTTTATTCTAGAGGGGAAATCATTGGTTCCCACCACCGAGGACATTTACTTTCTGACTGGCCTCTCAAGGAGAGGGGAACCAATCAACTTCCAGACTTTTCCTGTGGGGCTGAGCAAGATCTCAGAGTTGATATCTGAGTATTGTGAGGTTGGGACCGAACGTACGGGACCGAACGTATGGATTCCCAGGTACCCATTAGCAATATTACCAGCTTAGCACTACAGACTATCTTGTTACTTATTGGGCGGATTACCAGCTCAGCAGCCGTGCATCAGGCTTCGCGCGCACAGATGAACTGTGCTATCCAGTGCATGAATGCACAAATTTTTGATTGGAGTACCACACTACTAGAGTGTATGAAGAGGCAATTGACAGATTGCCAACAACGGATGTTAGCAACATTTCTTGTCCTAGGCACAAGAGTATTCGGTTCTGCAAGTTGTACAAGGAGCGCCCAAGTGAAGCATGGAAAAATCTTGTTCTAAGGCTTCCAATCAAGAAAGCAGGTGAAAGTACGTTGTCAATGGCCCAGATTCATCTATAAAAGAATATCGGCGGTCAGCGGGAAATCGCGGAAAGTAGAGTTGCACTGAGATTAGCGCAAATAGATCACGCCCATATTGTATGCAAGGAAGAATAACAGTCGTCCATCCGAGGGACGCATGTTGCGAGATCTTGTCGTGTCGGCTTTTCGGTAGTCGAAATTTCAAGGGGTGAAGGTTTTATGTCATTCCACATTTCAAAACCCCAAACCCCGAAGCATCGATGGCACCCAAAGTCGGGCCCGCAGTATCAAGGGGCAGTCTCATCCGTCCATCTGAAGCGGACACCTGGCGCATGATTAGGCTCCCCGCCTTTTCACCCATCGCAGTTTCGAAGCGCAAGTAGCAGCTCCCTCATATCCCCGATGCGCGAAGTAATGAGAGTGTCTAGGACCTGGGGCCCACAACAGTGTTGGGAGAGTTTAGGACCATTAGATTTGGAGGACGTGTGGTGCCCAATTGAGTCGTCACGACATTTCGCCCATCACAACTATGATAAGAAAGTATAAGCTCCTTCCTATTAGCGAACGCCGAAATCCCCTATGGAAATAAAAGCAGGGTCACGGTCCGTGATCATTTGGAAAACAAAAGAGCTAAGCAAAAGGGGCCAAAAGCGTTGAGTCCAGTCATCGAAAGGATCATCGCGATTTCCAGATTCCAGCAGATACGATTTCGCTCCCAGTTTCCGCTTGGAGTAAATGAAGGCAAGAACGGATGGTTGATACCTCCTTTCATTCATTGAATATGAGATATGGAGGGTATGGCAAGCGGTCTGTTCGAAGGAGTTCTGTGTACTGATTAGCCAAAGAAGCCATGCCGAAGTCCTCGATTAGACAAAGAAGTCTACACACGCCATTTTGGGCTTTAATGTTTTGGCTACCTCCCCTGCAAAGGCCATGCGAAGTTATGGTAGCATCTGTCATAGATGCATGATCATCCTGAGTCTGCATGGGCAGACTGTCAGAAGACATGCATACGCAATGTTTTTAATGCAACGTCTTGTTTTTGCTGCTGTTGTTGTTTTGGAGTATATGTAGGCATTTTTGCCATTTTTGTAGGCATCGATGGTTGAGCAAGGCTCCCGGTGGTAAACTTTAATGAAGAACTATTTTCCTGTTTATATCTGGACTCTTGAGACTTCTTGTCTGATGAATATCAGTTTTTCTTTTACGTCTTTGTTTACACTGTATTAGAACGGCTTGGAATTGGAGAATCTAGTCGAGTTGTAACTATTATAGGATGATGTAGAGTTTGATCACTGTAACAGTTTCATTGTTTCTAATCAGTCCCTGTGATTTTCTTAGCACTGAATGACTTGGAATTGGAGAATCCAGTCAAGTCCCCCTTTCAGTTTCTCGAAGCTCTGAACTAGAGGATCTCGCATTCAGAGTTTTTCTTCTACAAATTACTGAAAGGCCGCCTGAGGTAGTTTGTCCACTCCTCTCACCAAGTCTTAAACCTGCTCATTTTCAAATCAACCCACTGACTGAAGTTAGATCAAGACCTCCTTTGTTCCTCGCATGTTGAACTCAGTCCCTGAGTTTGAGTGATATCTTCCTGAGTCTCTACCCATTTGATTACCCATTAAAAACTATCGTGACATAAAACCGATGGGCGTCGGGCTCTGCTCCTACTGCAATCCAGGAGTGACTTCCGTCACCAACATTTCTAGCGCCGTTTCCGGGGATGAAGTTGATGATTTTCACTGGGTAGAACGACATTGAGCCTCTGATTCTGAAGATGCATCAGACATCAGAGCCCTTAAAGATTGCTACTGTGCACCTGGCAACTCCACTGTGGTGACTCCATTGTTTCCACATCATTGATTTAGCTGTGACTACTGTTAGCACACCTGGAAGCTGACCCTAAGGAGATTTCTCGAGAAGGTTTTAGCAGCTACTTTCTCAGCCTGAGAAGCTTCCTGGGGTAACGGCAACATTAAGATCTGGCCTTTGATGGTGAACAAGGACCAGGCATATTTGAAGCTGTGCATCTTTCACCTGGTGACTCCATGATTCGAGGATCGATTGGCGACTCCACTATTTCGATATAGAGAAAATTATGGCTCAAAGGTTTGCTTTCTGTGACTTTTCCCAGATAGTTGGGTTTCCTAATGCACTTCCTGATAGAGACCAATGGGAATATTTCCTCCCTGAATTTCATGCAACAAGTTGGGAGGAACCAACTGAGCATTTACTGGAATTCCATGAGGCTATCCACCGACACAATATCACGCATGAGGATGTCCGGATTAAGCTCTTTAGGTATTCATTGAAGGGAGATGCTCTTGAGTGGTGTTGATCTCTTACCACTGCGAGCATCCGCTCTTTAACAGGTTTTCATACATCTTTCAATTCATTTTGTAAAGACTACTATCCAGCTAATTGTTTGTTTGAAAACTGTTGTGAGGAGTTTTCTTCACTTCATGAAGCCTCTGCTGGCCCCGAAGACCAGGTCCATGATGAAGCTTTTACTGTGGAGGAAAGCATTTGCTAGGAAAATATGGAGGTGTTGAATGATATTAATTGTGTTAGCCCTAGAACGAAAGCATCTGACATCATATCAGATGCCTATATTCCTTTAGATGTTCATAACGATCAACATACCTCTTGTGGAAATTGTGAGTTTATAGGGAAAATGTGGTCCATGGTAGATGACTCACCTAGATATCGGGTTGAAGTAGATGTTCCTAGTAGCTCTACTCATGATGATGAAGACCCTCTCTTTTTAAAAGAGGGGTTAGTTGTGGAAGGGGATTCTTCTATTTTCCCCTAGGGGGTTTCTCATGATATATTTTCACCTGGGATTAAAGAGAAAAGGATTATGTATGGGAAGCCAAAAGGAGCAGGTCCCACTGTCCCTGAAATGAATTTTTTTTACGGGATCACTGTTCTAGAGGAGGGTCATATCAATGAAGGACAACCCCTTTTTGATGTATATTATAGTGATGATGAGCAACAAGCTTATCCTACATTTGATCACTATAAAGATACTGAAGAGCCAGTCAGCAAGCATAACCACCCCATGGTCCCTATTTATGATGAATACGAATCCGACCCGGGGAAGAGCCAAGAAGAAGAGGAAAAGGAACCAGAGGAACAACTGAGCACATATTTCATTCCAGAGCCAGTCAACGAGAAGCTACTGCCTGAGATCAGTGAGACTACATCAGTTTTCCACTCACCTGTGCTTATCAAAGATATTCAACCACATGTGAGCAACTCTGTAGTAGAGGAGGCTGCCTGTCACCAATTTTCCGAGATTCGCCACTCATTCTATGACCCTGTCGGCGAATACATGGAGTGGCATGTCCTTTATGCCTTGGAGCCACCCTATTCCATATCAAATTCACCCTGTGAGGAGAAGTTGAAGAGTGTAGATGTTCTGCTGTCACGGTTACACTATCTACTGGTGATCATCGACAAAAGGAAGGAGCTTCTATCCAGGAAGCTGCTTGAATGGCTATGGTGGACGTTTTCTTTCACCTAGCCCATGTAAAACATTTTATTAGCATTAGGAATGTATATAAATAAGCTCCTTTGAGAATGTAGCTTTATTTTGTTACATTTATTTTTCGGCCTGTATTTGCAACAGTGGGATGTTTTGAGCATGACTCCATAGCCCAACAGCAAGGCACTGAAGCTGCAGAATGAGTTCTTAGAGCATCACAGGGATGACTCTATCCCCCATGGAGTCTAATGTTAGCGACATTTCTTGTCCTAGGCACAAGAGTATTCGGGTTTGCAAGTTGTACGAGGAGCGCCCAAGCGCAGCATGGAAAAATCTCGTTCTAAGGCTTCCAATCAAGAAAGCGGGTGAAATTACGTTGTCAATGGCACGGATTCATCTATAAAAGCATATCGACCGTCAGCGGGAAATCGTGGATAGTAGAGTTGCACCGAGATTAGCACAAATAGATCGCACCCATATTATAGGCAGGGAAGAATAACAGCCGTCCATCTGAGGGATGCATGGCGCGAGATCTAGTCGCGTCAGCTTTTCGGTAGTCGCGAGTTCAAGGGGTGAAGGTTTTATGTCGTTGTACATTTCGAAACCCTGAACCCCGAAGCGTTGATGGCACCCAAAGTCCGGCCCACAGTATCAAGGGGCAGTCTCAGCCGTCCATCTGAAGCGGACACCTGGCATGCGATTAGGCTCCCTGCCTTTTCACCCATCGTGGTTTCGAAGC
This sequence comes from Picea engelmannii, assembly GCA_009831015.1. NCBI lineage: Eukaryota > Viridiplantae > Streptophyta > Pinopsida > Pinales > Pinaceae > Picea > Picea engelmannii. The sequence goes on along the minus strand of ML780999.1, from coordinate 606,282 downwards.
TCAAGTAGAAGCTCCCTCATATCCCCGATGCACGAAGTAATGAGAGCATCCAGGACCTAGGGCCGACAGTATCATCGGGAGAGTTTAGGACCATCAGACTTGGAGGATGCCTAGCGCCCAATTGAGCCATTTCAACGTTTCACCCATCGCAACTATGATAAGCAAGGATCATCTCCTTCCTATTCGCGAACGCCGAAAGCCCCTATGGAAATAAAAGCAGGGTCACGGTCTATGGTCATTTGGGAAACAAAAGAGCTAAGAAAAAGGGGCCAAAAGCATTGAGTCCAGTCACCGAAAGGATCATCGCAATTTCCAGATGCTAGCGGATACGATTTCGCTCCTGGTTTCCTCTTGGAGTAAATGAAGGAAAGAACAGATGGTTGAAACCTCCTTTCATTCATTGAATATGAGATATGGAGGGTCTGGCAAACGGTCTATTTGAAGGAGTTCCGTGTACTGATTATCCAAAGAAGCCATGTCGAAGTCCTCGATTAGACAGAGAAGTCTGCACACGCCATTTTGGCCTTTAATGTTTCAGCTACCTCCCCTGCAAAGGCCATGCAAAGTTAAGGTAGCGTCTGTCATAGGTGCACGATCATCCTGATTTTGCATGGGCAGACTGTCAGAAGACATGCAGACGCAATGTTTTTAATGCAACCTCTTGTTTTTTTTGTTGTTGTTGTTTTGGAGTATATGTAGGCATTTTCGCCATTTTTGTAGGCATCGATGGTTGAGCAAGGCTCCCGGTGGTAAACTTTAATGAAGCACTCTTTTCCTGGTTATATCTGGACTCTTGAGACTTCTTGTCTGATGAATGTCAGTTTTTCTTTTGCATCTTTGTTTACACTGTATTAGAACGGCTCGGAATTGGAGAATCCAGTCGAGTTGTAACTGTTATAGGATGATGTAGAGTTTGATCACTGTAACAGTTGCATTGTTTCTAATCGGTCCCTGTGATTTTCTTAGCACTGAATGACTTGGAATTGGAGAATCCAGTCAAGTCCCCCTTTCAGTTTCTCGAAGCTCTGAACTAGAGGATCTCGCATTCAGAGTTTTTCTTCTACAAATTACTGAAAGGCCTGTTGCCTGAGGTAGTTTTTCCACTCCTCTCACCGAGTCTTCAACCTGCTCATTTTCAAATCAACCCGTTGAATGAAGTTAGATCAAGACCTCCTTTGTTCCTCGCATGTTGAACCCAGTCCCTAAGTTTGAGTGATATCTTCCTGAGTCTCTACCCATTTGATCACCCATTAAAAACTATCATGACATAAAACTAATGGGCGTTGGGCTCTGCTCCTGCTGCAATCCAGGAGTGACTTCCGTCGCCAACAAAAAACATAGAGGAACATCGGGTTAGGGACTATCTTGTGTTCGTTCTTTTTTGAGAGAGATCCATGTTTCAGTCCTCGGGTTGTAGTACTAAGACATTTGACCTCTTTCCCTGCAGTGTGTAGATGGGCAGTGTTACTTCCGCGACAGGGTGATGGAAGGACCGTTGAGGCCTTCGACGATGACTTCTTTGCTTGGCTGTCACGACAGATCCCTGCTATCGAGGACTACCCATATGTAGGGATAGACTTTTCTAGAGATCTAGAGATACCCGTGCCTCCTGGTGAGGAGTAAGGGGAGATGGGTAAGTCTCCACCTTCGTAGTTTTTTTCTTTGTTTTCATATGTAATGTTTATGTCTTTTTGTTATATATATCATTTTTTTGTATGCCAAAGTATTTGATGGATATGTTTGTTGTATGAATATGTGGGACCCGTGCGACCTGCCGACTATGCACGAAACATGCGTCATCCATGGCTAGAGGCCGCAGCTATCGCCGTTGGGGGAGCAGCAGTAGCAGGGAACCTTCCAGCCAGAGAGGTTGAGAGGGTCCTTAGACAAGTTGAGCGGAACTTTACTGCACTCACTCGCACAGTCCTGATGGCAGAGATAGAGGACCTGCCACCATCCATGTAGCCTCATGTTGTGGGGGCACCTCGGACATGGGTCCGATTATTTAGGCGTTTAGCCCGTGCTGTAGATGATTATAACAGGGCCCATAGGCCCTGAACAGATTTAGACTCTTTATGTGCCACGAGCACCTACTTATATATATTTTTTGAGGGAATAATCCCGATGACTCGTTACTGTTCCCATTTTTTAGGCACTTGCATCCACCTATGTACTCTGAGTACTTTATGATGTGTATATATGGTTTTTATCTTTTTTGTGTCTTATGGATTATGTGTGCAAAAATGTATTTACATGTTTATGTCCATGTTCTTTTATATGTGGGCAAGATGCCAATCTAAAATTTGATTAGCTAGAGTATCTGTGATTTGGTTTAATCTCCTAGGAACATGAAAATATGTAATATAATCAAAGTTGCATTCTAAGAGACGTACCCTAAGGAATTGTCGGTGTAAAGTTGGATCATGAACCCAATATATTCTGTTTAGCTGCGACACCCAATGAAAAGGAAATGTTGGTTATTTAGCAAAATGAAGTGGATCTCTAGTGCCCTTATCTATTAGGATGTCGCTTCCAGATTAAAATGGATCATCAAAGCCTCACGTACTTCCTAGAACAACAAATTTCATCCCCAAAGAAAAAAGAATGGGTGACCAAGATATTTGGATATGATTATGAGATCATTTATAGGAAGGGAAAAGACAATGTGGTGGTTGATGCCTTTTCCAAGAAATATGAAGAAGAATGGTCCCTCTTTTCCCTCTCATTCCTTTTCACTAACTGGATTCAGGTTTTTCGTCAGGAATGGTTGCAAGACCCCAAAATTTCTAGCCTAATCCAACAACTGCAATAGGATCCCCAAGCTACTCTAGGGTACTCTTGGAACAACGATGAGTTTCGCTATAAAGGTCACCTATATTTAAGCAAATAGTCGGCCCTTAAATCCATAGTGCTCTGTAAGTTTCATGCTTCACCTACCGTGGGTCATTCAGGTTTTACCAAAACTTATGAACGGGTCGACCATTCTTTCTTTTGGGATGGTATGAAATAGGAAATCCACATCTTTGTGGTTGAATTTGATATCTGTTAATGAAATAAGGACAAGATACCCAATGACAAGGTGTCACGAAGAAAATCAATAATTGCACTATACTCGGCAACATTATTTGTGGTGTCACCTAAGCATATACCTCCGGGAGATAACAACTGACCCTGTGGTGTAAAGATTACCCAAGCTATGGAGGCAAGCCTCCGCATGTGTCGACTAGCACCGTCCGCATACCCAACGAACACCTTGGACTCAATTGACATCTGCCATATTGACGGAAAATAACATCAATGGCACGTCCATAAAACTTTTAAAAGAAACGTAAAAAAATAATAGTACAAAGACTATACATATGTTACAAAAAGTTACCCACAGTGACCTATCTATGAGTAATACTTCTTAAGGTAGAGCCCATTTCTAGGCTCTGCCAATGCATTCCCTTCAAAATCAACTAAATGATAAGCACCCTTTTTTAATACCTCCTTTATAATGAAGGGTCCGAACCACATGGGTTTAAACTTTCCTGCCCCCAGGGGGTCCTTGTCTTGGTCATAGATCAGGACAAGGTCGCCTTCAGAGAAAATTTGAGGACGAACGAACCTATCATATTGACACTTGACCTTATGTTTGTGAGCCTCGTCGGCCAGGGCCATTTCACGATGCTGCTCATCCAGTTGCTCAAGGTATACAAATCGTTCTTCAAGTGGAGAAGTATCTGGCAATAACTGTATTGCCAATTTCAGAGATGGGATTTGACATTCTATGGGAAAGACTGCCTCTAGCCCGTAAACGAGTTGAAAAGGTGAGAAACCAGTTGCAGTCTTAACAGATGTTCGATAAGCCCATAATGCCGAGTATAACATCAAATGCCAATTTGACTTGGCTGAGTTGATAGTTCACTGTAGAATCGTCTTAAGAGTTTTGTTTACAGCTTCCACCTGCCCATTGTCTTGGGGGTAGTAAGGTGATGAATGTTCCTTCCGTAACCCAATATTTGATGTTAATTTCGTCATCATTTGGTTTTGAAAGTGACTGCCATGGTCAGTGACAATCTCTCTCGGAACGCTGAACCTTGCTATGATTTGATTGAATGAGAAGAGAGCTGCAGTCTCTCCATCATCTTTAAACGTTGGCATAGCCTCGACCCACTTAGTGAAGTAGTCAATAGATATGATGATATAGTAGTGCCCCCTTGCTGACGGGGGGTTGCATGTAGTGTAATCAATCCCCCACTTAGTGAAGGGACCAACTGTGATGACAGGAAACATAGGAGTGGGATGTGCCCTCATCTTCCAAGAAAAGATTTGGCACATATGTCACTTCTTGACCGATTCGATACAATCTTTGATAAGTGTGGGCCAGAAGTAACCTGCTCGTAAAATATTTTGGGCTATTGCCAACCCAGATAAATGACCGCCACACACTCCAGTATGGCAATCGTTGAGCACTATGATGGCCTCCTCATGAGTGAGACATCGATGCAAGATGCAGTCTACACCTCTCCGATACAACGTATCATCGAGTATGAGATAATTCTTAGCATGATGGCGTATCAGCCGACGCTCGTCACGAGAAGAAGAGGTGGGGCACTTCAAAGTCTAGAGATATATAAGTATATATCCATACCAGGGGTATGAAGATTCAATAAAAAATATATCCCCCCGGATAGGCGATTCCTCAGGCACAAAGTCACCTGATTCAACCAGAAGTTTTGAAATAAGTTCTGCGAAGACCAATGACTTCTTGGACTTTGCTGAAATGAAGTCTAAGTCAAATTCTTGGAGGATGACCATCCACCTACTGATTTTTCTGCCTATAACTCGTCGTGTCAACATGTACTGGAATAGATTCACAAAAGCAATGACGGTGGTCTTGCGAAACAGAACATAGTGACGAAACTGTTGAACAGCATGAACGGCTGCCAACGCAAGTTTTTCGAGATGGGAATAATTAAGTTCCGGTCCTACGAGGCCTTGGCTCAATTAATAGATCACGTATTCTGAAAACGAATCATCATCCTGAACTAAAACCATGCCCATGGTTGACTCTGCGGCAGCCCGATATAATAATAAATCTTTGTTATAATTAGGTGGCCATAGAAGAGGTGTTGTTGTGAGGGCGTGTTTTAATGTGTCAAAAGAGAATTGAGCGGCTTCATCCCAGAAAAAGGGAATGTCTTTCTTTAGTAAACGCATAAATCCCTTGGTGATTTCGGCATAGTTGGCGATGAAGCATCGTAAGAAGTTTTCCTTGCCTTGTAGACTTTGAAGTTGTNGGGGGGAAACTGGATTATTGCCTCCACCTTAAGAGGATCGACCATGATCCCTGTTGTTGACACGATGAAACCTAAAAAACGTCCTAACATTACGCAGAAGCTGCACTTGTTTGGATTCAAGTGAATCCTGAAATAACAACAACGTTCGAAGATTAGTCTAAGGTGCATGGGATGATCTTTTCGCTTGCGAGAGCATGATGCTAAATCATCTAGATAGGCCTCGACTATATGTTTGAGGTCATGAAATGAAAAAGACATGGCTCATTGGAATGTGGCTCCAACATTTTTAAGGCCAAAAGGCATCTTACGATAGGCGAATGTACCCCACGGACAAATGAATGTTGTTTTGTGTTGGTCTTCAGGTTTGATTTGGATTTGATTATATCCCAAAAAACCATCCATGAACGAAAATTCTTCACAACCGACACATTCATCAATGATCTGGTCAATGAATGGGGTTGGAAAATTATCTTTGGGACATGCCTTGTTCAAATCATGGAAATCAGTACATACACGAATCGTGCCTTGTTTTTTATTGATCGGCACGGGGTTTGACACCCATTGAGTCAAATGAATAGGATAAATGAAACCTGCCTTTAGCAATTTCTCAACCTCAATCTTGATGGATGCTTCTTTCTTAGGATTTCCTGGATGAAGGTTTTGTCAAACAGGCTTGGCATCAGGATACGTTGTGATTTCATGTTAAACTATTTTTGGATCGATACCTGGCATTTCCTCATAAGACCATGCAAAAACGTCGCGAAATTCTTTGAAAAGATCCGTGTAAATTTGAATCTCTTCAGGGGAACAATCTGCTCCGACAAAGACATTCTCCATGACACCAGGGTTTCGGAAGATGTTGATGGGTATAGTTTCAGCGATAGTCACCATATTGCCCTCAACATAAATTTCCTATGTAGCTAAGAAGTTAATAGGACATGGTTGATCTCTCGTCATGGTAATGGTGAATTCTCCTGCTTCGATTCGGCGTAAATCAGGGAGAAAGTATGATCTGTGATGAAGATCTTCCCAAGGTTTGTCCGGACTAGTCATTGCTTCAATTACTGCTTCGTCAGAAGGCAAGACTAAGTCTAACGAATCAATGATAGCAAGAGAACCCTGAGCCCAAATAGGCTCTAGAAGTGGATCTAACTCTTGTGCGGGAGTCGGATCAGGGTTAGCTGAAGCTTGTTGGAGTAAAGAGTATGCGACTTCAGCAGCCGACAAGGGCATGGACATGCCGGAGTGCCCCGTCTCATCCATTGTGGCTGATGGGGAAGGAAGAATCGAAGGATGCTCAAAGTAAGTTGTGTGGAATGACGAAACTTGAAAAATCTCAACCTTATGGTGATTATATATAAATCTGACGTCATCGTGAGGAGGTGGGTAATCGAAGGTACCCATCAAAGATGGGCACAAACCAACTCCTATGTTAACGACACCGGGTTGAGGATTATCAATCATGGGGACCGTGGATGCCCCCAAAGCTGGTTCAGGTCTAGAGAAGGACAATTGATCGATGGTCACTATCCGACCGTCGTGTGGAAACAACAAGACTCAAAAAACTGTAGCAACCACAGCTTGCATAGAATAAGTACAACTCCATCCTAACAAGAGATTATAGTCAAGGGGAGCATTGACTACCTCTACTTCGACACACATGGTTTTCCCTCCTAACTGCATAGGGAAAGAAGGAACAATTCCATGTGGTCGGAAAGAACGACCGTCAAAAGCAGTGAGGAGAGTAGGTGATGGAGATAAAGTGGGCTGGCCAATGGCCTTCCAACATGCTAACGACATAACGCATGTCGAGGCGCCCTCGTCGACCACCATGCAGAAGATATTCCGTGTAAAAGTTTTCGTGGGATGAGCCACTACTATCTGAAACGCTACGTGGTAAGGCAGATGAGGTTTTAAGTTATTTGTATCTAACATGAAGGTACCTGGATTACAAGTCTCAGTAGAGCCCAAAGTAGTTAACAAGGCTTTCCTCTGAGTAGGGAAACTTTGGAGGACCTCCAAAGTAGACATCGCACAAGGGGTTTGTGATAAATCCTCCACCACAAAGTAATTCTAGGTAGCCCTTGCATTTGGATTGTGAGAAGATTTCTTAAATGCACCCTTTGGAATGTGTGTCATTTTTTCTCCCAACGGCTTCTCGATCTGTAAAGGAAGAGATGGGAACTTAGCTTCTTTACGCTTCTTAGAAACGCTTGGTTTACTATAGTTGTGCGCTCTAGTCATTATGAAAGCATCACCCCTAACCATATATACGTTCGCGGATGAGGGATTGTTTGGAGGAGTTCAAGTTTCTTGGCTGCCCCCTTCGGCACTTGTAGAGACTTGAGTTAAATTTTTCCCATGTTGAAAGGGATTAGTCAACACTGCTTGTTGTTGTTGTGTGACAAACTTTTGGGCCTCTGCAAGTCGAGGACAAACATGGGTCGGGTGGTCTTCCACACACAAGTTGCACGGATACCTCACCTTCTATTTTTCCGTGGTGTCCCCGCCAGCATTATCAGTGGGTTTTTCATCCCCCTTACCCTTCTTTCGTTGTTTTTTCTTCCCTTCAAGCTGTTGGGTGGCCTTTGAGTTAGTTGACTACATAGAGTGTACATCCGACGTTTGGGTAGGAGGAGCAGCCAAAGAAGTAGTTTGGATGGCCGTTGAGTGTTGTATAGATAACTGTTGCAATTGTTTTGTCAATTGCTTAGCGGGCTTGGTTTGTGTTGAGCCAACAATACCATCAGCATGTGGTCCAACTTTCTATCTAGTCTTATCTAGTATTGATCATGGTGCATTTGGAAGGATGTTGTATAATAAACCAGACTGAGAATAGAGGAGCTCAAACTGTTGAGCCCTCATGATGGCATCTTCTTCAGAGAAAAATACGGAAGTCGCGACGTCTTTGGATAATTGTGGGACTAGAGACTTAAGGAACCCTTCAAGCAGGAATGCTGGTGGTACTGTTACTTTGATTAGACTCTTTCGGCATCTCCACTCTCGGATATGATCAGAGATATGGTCCGTTGTTTTCTGTTCAAAATTGGCAAGCAACTCTGTGCCAGTGTCGTATCTCACAGGTAACTGGAAATGGTTAAGGAAGGCCATCGCCAGTTTGCCAAAAGAAGAGTATCTTGAGCGATCAATCTCGATGTACCATTTCACGACACTCCCAATAAGAGTGCATTGAAACAATCACAACTATATGGAGTCATCTTTCAATGAGTTAGATGAACACCAAAGATGGAAAGTAGTCACATGATCACTTGGATCTTCGTTAGGCTTGGCCTCGAACTTTGGAATGTCCGAAGGCAACTTCGTTAGCATAGGAGGCCAACGTGGATCGTGACAAATAGGGTCATTTAACAACCTTGTCAAATATGGCAAGTGTAACGTTGCCAGGAATGGTAGTTTGGGTTGTTGTTGATAACCTAGGAAAAAGGGTCTTGGAGTTTGACTGACACCAGGTTGCCAAGAAAAGTTTGGTTGCTGGCCCTGATTTTGGTAGAAACCATGGCCCTGACCAGCATAAGGATTTTGCATCTGTGGAGACATCATCGGCTGATTTCCCATAAAGGACATAGGATGTTGGGTATGCATTGTGTTTGAAGGACTTTGGGAAGGATTACCCCATGCTGGTCCTGATGGGAGAGGCATAGTAGTCTGTCCCGGGTTCCATTGACTATGGAAAGAATTACCCCAGAACGACATTCCAGAGGAGGGAGCGGATCCTTGTCCTGAGTTCCAAGGTCCTGCTATATGTGCCCCCGACATAGGAATAATACCCTGTGCCGGAGTAGACTGTCCAAAAATGGGAGTTCCCCGAGATGGGAAAGTGGTGGATGCGAAAGTGTTGTTACCAAACGTCCCGTTCCAAACAAACGGTGATGAACCTATTGGCATACTGTGCACAGGTTTTCCTTGACTCCTGGCTCCAAATAAACTAGTGTGTGCAGGCTGCCTGGCGGCCTGCTGATGCGGACCACCAAGCGAAGGGGACAAAGGAGGGATATGACCTCCAGCGTAAGGAAAAGCGTTAAAAGGGACAAGAGTGCCCCCAAGTTGACCTTGCAGAGGAGCGTTAGATCTCCCTGCCCCCAGACCCAAAGTCTGTAATGTGGAGTGAGTGAGTGCAGGACTTGTACCCAAACTAGGCATACCGTATGAGAATGGAGGGCCTGTCGCACTAGGTGTGAAGGGGGTTGTGGCCGCCACCATAGACGGGGTCGGTCCACTGTGCAATGCAGTTGCGGCCGAGACCATGGTGGCTCAGAACGACGACGGTAAGTTAGGAGATGATTCTCCTGTGGTAGCAACTGTGGTGGGAATGGAAGAATTCCCAGAAGAAGTAATAGCGTTTGTTTCCATAGTTGTGTGAGGCACTGACAGGTGTTCGTAAAATTGGATTGGTACAATAACCTGTGGCCAGGTATCAGTGGTTGGGGTTTCAACCAAGCCAAGATTGGTGGTTGATTCCTATGGGAGTTGTTTGGGTACAATGGTTTGTAACCCGGTCGCTTCAAAAGACCCTTTTTGGTCTAGCTTCCTCCTCAATGGTGGCGGGGGTGGCTCCAGTATAACCGAAGGCAAGCCCAGAAGCCTTCGTGACCGGCGGATCTCGAGATCCTCCAATATGTGAGAAGATCCAAGACACACTAAGGTATTATACACATTCAAACAGTGACACACACTAAAAAAAATCCCCTAAGAGATAAGACAAGCAATCACTAAACTATTTGGAAGAACAGTTACAACAACCAACACTAGAGCAACTTACCGGTGCAAGTGCAACTCGAAAATGGAAGAACCCTCTGGGTATACTCTACAAAGCATGGCCCGATGTCTATCCTAGGTACTGCGGTATACCCCCGCAGTCACTTATGTATGTCCCTAAAAAGATTGGCAACTAGGCTGCCAGCATGCGAACAGTCACCAGGCGGGTATAGTCGAAAGTCAGGTAGACCACAATGACCAGGGTATCAAGCCCGAAACCTGTCAAGGGTATCGAGAGAAAATTGTTCAGAAGACAACTGAGGACCTCGAATGGATTCAATACCCACAAAGCCCCGTGGCAAATGCAAACGATGGAATCCCAAAACAAGCCCTCGATATGTGTTCTCAACTATGATTGGTCCCGCTTTGGAGGGGTTATCTCTGCTACCTTTCCCCACGCGACCTCGTGTTTATCCCCTGTGTTAGAGGGGGGTCCCAGATAAATTCCAAAAAACTGGACTTAGACACTCCCTATCGTAGACTCCAATGTTTGGTTTTGAATGGCCTTGGAGAGTTTCCTCTCCAACCTAATCCAAGGCCCTAGTCCTGAACTAGTTTGTGAACCCTACAAACAAAAATTCTAATAGATTTTAAATTAGTGTTGCTTTTATGGGTTTTCTTACATCACGGGGTATGAAGGTGAAACTGATGATGTGTAAATATGAAAGAAAAAACGAATGAAAAAAGCTAGAAACAAAAAGACTTTTACTAAATGCAAAATCTCAGCAACTTTCCACAAAGAAAGATTTTTTTTTCTTTTCAATTTTTCTAAGATTTTATGCAGCAATCATAAAGGAATTTCGCTCGACTACGAGCTACTTATGCTCTAAATGCACTGCAAAAAATTACGAAACAAAAGACTTCTCCCTAGCTAATGATGCAAAAACACACTCTTCAAACAAAGAAGAAAATGAAAAAGAGATTTTTTTTATTTATTTAAGTGCTAATAAAGCAACAAAGGGAAAATACCGACAAGCACAAAACCAAGAAAAACAAATTATGTCTTAAAGCGCAGATTGCAAAGAATCAGAGTAAAGACATGCAATGGAAACCAAGAAAACAAAGACTCTTAAGCTTGTCTAAAAACCATAAAACAAAATTTTTCTTTTTATATTTTCTGTCAACTATCAACTGAGAAAAAGTAGGCTAAGGGTAAGATGACTTAACCTACTGACTGTTCAACCCTAGACTCAAACACCTGAGAGGAATACTTCTCATCAAAGGAGGGGATGACTACCCCACCCTGATTAAAAAGTAGCCTGTCAAGCACGCTACTGTCACTAAAACATCACGCGTGAAAACACGTGCTGAGCTGAAACAGGCAGCGTGTACATGTAGGCTGACCTTGTACAGGCTGTGTGTATGTATAAATTCTAAGACAAAAATAAAAATAGGTATTCCAGACCAGTAAGAGGCCTCTGGTATTGATAACTAGGGTCTCTTGAAGGATTGGATGATTTTTCTAACAGAAAAGAAAAAATAATGTAAGGAATAACAAAGCGAAAAAAGAAATCTGAGATAGGACTGTGAACCAGCAAGACTCAGACAGGATTCTAGAAAAACCCCTGAGAATGTATAATTATTACAGGGAAGAGGTGGACTGCCTCCAAAGTTTTTTGAACTCCTACATGCTACTGTTATCCCTACAGCTAGCATTCACACGCAGGTTGTAAGAGGATAGGGCGCGGGTACACACATGCAGGCCGCGTGTACCTCTATGTGTCTCGACAACTACCGTCAAGCAAAAGTTAGGGAAAAATGGTATGAAGAACCAGGCTCCCTGCTAGCTCAGACCTAACATAAAAAAGACAGGCAAAGAAAAACAGAACACCTATTCTTTAAACTACCCAAAAACTTTAAAGAAATCCAGAAACCCTAAAGAGTATTATCCCCAGCATGGTCGCCAATTCTGTTGTTGGGAAAAATACCCTACGGACTAGCAAACTAGGGTCAGACTTGCATGCATATTTTGACCGTAAATAAATTACTTTTTAACCTACAACCCAAAACTTAAACCCCTCCTTCACAATGCATGCATGGAGAATGACTACTAACCTTGTCACCGATGTTCGATGTAGATCCTCCATTGCGCTTTGACCACTTGCTTGCACTGCTCCTTCCAAAGATGACCTGAAATCAAGACAAACAACTATGCTTGCATGCTACTTCTCTACTTGAGGTTTAGAAATTAAGCATAAATTAACCAAACCATAGATAACTCATGCATTGGGACAGGAAAAGTATTCTTTTATTATTTGAAAAATGAATCAACTTACAATCAAAGTCGAGACCGACCACCGCTCCTTAATCCTGATCCTGGGCTCCTCTTCTTCTGTCCTCCAACTGCTTTGCATTAAATCTCCTTTGGCATGAGGAAAGGCTAAAGGGTTGGGACAATGGATTGCATAAATGGGCAGAGTTTCTTCACTATATTTTTTCCTCCTCCAAATGGTACCCCTACCCCTTATTTTATAGGCTAGAAGGAGCTAGGGTTTTGGACGAACCCTCGGCCATGCATGGCTGGGAGTTTCAGTTAACTGACCCATAGCTTTTTGTTCCGTCGTAAAATTTCCTTTTTTCGTTCTTTGTTAGGTACACGCAAGCTGTAGTGAGCCAGCCAGTGTGCACATGCGTGCAGTAATGGGGTAGGGCACATGGGCCTTGACACAAGAGGATTTCCAAAGAGTTGTTCAACAAATGTTTTGGTTATTGAAGGGATATGAGTTGGCCTGATGCCAGGTAAGCATGTGTGGTGCAATTTAGGGTTATAACACCATGCCAAGGGAAAGAGGCAGGCTGAGGTGCGACCCAAATTGGTATAGTTTTGTTGCTAGACAGTGGAGGGTGCAGAGATTGGAGTGCACCCTTTCCATTGCTCAGACTTAGCGATGAGAGAAACCAAGAACGTCGCCAATGGTATACGTTGAGGAGGAGATTTTGGAGGAACCCATCCAGTTTCCTCTAGAATCCATCCTCTTCACAGTGCCAGATAATTGACAACCCCCCATCCATATTCCAGTAAGCACAAGCGCCCCAACCATATTCCAGCAAGCACAAGCTGGCAGGGAAGAGGCCACTTGTATAATTGAGGAGGAATTCCTCCATTTGGACTATGTGGCCACAATTCAGGACATAGAATTTGGGGTGAGGAGCTTAACGCAGTGGAGGATATGGAAGCGGCATCGACAGACCTAGGTAAGGCAGTGGTGGTCTTAGACATAGAGGTGGAGGGTGGCCCAGTCTTGGCGCCTCCACCACTCTCAGCACTCCCTGACTTCTATCAGGCCCCACCACCCTTCTTCCATCCGGAGCAACTCGAGCTCGTCTTTGAGCTATGGAGCCAGGTGGTTGACCAAATATATTGGGACACCCTCATGCACTAGTGAATTGACATGCTCTATGAAGCCTTCTCGAATGCACGAGCAGCCCAACGTTGTCCGACCTGTGTGAGGCCTTTCATGCTCCAACCCAGGGTAAACCCCCTCAGTGATGATTCAAGCGACATGCCCCCAGGTGCAAATGTGTAATTTCTCTACTTTGGTCACCTCGATCACTCTCAGCTTAGCTCTCTACACTACTACAATGCAGTGTTACAGTTCTTTCTTCTTTTTTTAGTTGATAATATTTCTTAGTTGCATAACACAGTTCAACAAGAACTCGAATCCACCACTTGCTCTGGTTTCCGTTTAGCAGGGCAGATGGCGGATTGATATTTTGAACAATGACATCACAGTCTGCCACTTGTTCCAGTTTCCACTAATTCGATGGAACAGATGGAAGACTGTAGCCATGTGACATTTTTTGTACTCTAAAAGCTAAGTAATAGGAAATTCCTCTTTTTATTTACAAAAATAAATAAATTAAGTATGTAGATTTTCACAGTTCCTCATAATGTTATTTGTAATTTTGAAAATAAACAGTGTAAGTTTTTGAAATGTCCAACTTTTTGGGTGGACACTCCACCCATCCTTGATAATGGGTGGAATGTCTACTCGAAACTTTGGACATTTCAAAATTACAAACATCATATTAGATTAATAAAAAGGTTGATATAAACTTAAATCTCTCTCTATATATAATAGTTGCAATATCTACTAGAAACTTTGAATGTTTGTTGATATAAAATTAAATCAAAATAAATATTATATATATATATAGTTTTGGTAAAATTAGTTTTTATATATATAAATTTAAAAATTAATTTTTATTTTAATTTGATTTTTTATCAAAATTTAATAAAACTTAATAATCATGAATGGCATCCTTAAATATTTAAATATTAGTAAATATTATATATCCCATTACATAACCTTATCTTAGTCAAGTAAAATTAGTTTGTATATATAAACTTAAAAATTAATTAATTTTTTTATTTTTGATTTTGATTTTGTTTTCTATTAAAATGAAAAAAACGGCTTCACCTAAATAGTATCCAAAAAATCTCATTGTTGAAATTATCATAATAAGATCATGTACCTTCAAATAACTTAAAACCTTAATCCCATATAAAACCATATATTACTCCTTCTTGTCCTTATTGTAATGTAACCTCTTACTACATTGCTTTGAATATTTTATGATTATATTTTTAAATTTCAATTATTCTATTTAGATACTTTATTTTTATTTATTTATATAAAAATTATTATATATTAATTTAAATATTTTATTATGTTATTTTAAATATTTAATATTTATTTTCTCTATAAAAAAAATTACAATTTTATATACCAACCAAAACAAAATCACATTTTCCCATGTTTTTTTGACCTTCCTCAAAAACTCAAAAGTAGTCTATATGATACATACCACAATCACGACTTCTCCCCTTTTGAGTACAATCTCTCGTAAGATTTTTCTAAACAGGTCAAAGTGCTATTTAATTCTCTAAAAAGGTCAAAGGTCAAAGTGCTATTTTAAATAATTCTCTCCAGAAATTAGTGGTAAAAGTTGGATCTCGATCAAAAACAATAGAATGAGGAATTCCATGGAGTTTGAAGATATTATCCATAAAACTTTGATCCAATATGGATGTTGTGAGCATATTTGGAAAGATGATCGACTGCCACCATGATGAATGACTTATTGCATGATTTGGGTAAGCCAACAATGAAATCCATAGAAACATTACTCCAAATAGTAGGTGGAAGTGGAAGTGGTTAGAGTGTTCATGGAGGTTTGACATTCTTGTCCTTATTGCGTTAACAGATATCAGATTCGACCACAAAGGTGTGGATTTCCTATTTCATACCATCCCAGAAGAAAGAATGGTCGACCCATTCATAAGTTTTGTTAAAACCTAAATGACCCACAGTAGGTGAAGCATGAAACTTACAGAGCACTGTGGATTTAAGGGCCGACTATTTGCTTAAATATAGGTGACCTTTATAGCGAAACTCATCATTGTTTCAAGAGTACCCTAGAGTAGCTTGGGGATCCTATTGCAGTTGTTGGATTAGGCTGGAAATTTTGGGGTCTTGCAACCACTCCTGACGAAAAACCTGAATCCAGTTAGTGAAAAGGAATGAGAGGGAAAAGAGGGACCATTCTTCTTCATATTTCCTGGAAAAGGCATCAACCACCACATTGTCTTTTCCCTTCCTATAAATGATCTCATAATCATATCCAAATATCTTGGTCACCCATTCTTTTTTCTTTGGGGATGAAATTTGTTGTTCTAGGAAGTACGTGAGGCTTTGATGATCCATTTTAATCTGGAAGCGGCATCCTAATAGATAAGGGCACTAGAGATCCACTTCACCAACATTTCCTTTTCATAGATCGATTGGTCCAAATGTCTCTCCGACAACTATTTGATGGTTAAAGCCAAAGGTCGTCCATCTTGCATAAGGAATGCCTCAATTCCTCTCCCTGATGCATTACATTCTAGAAAAAATGTCTTGGTGAAGTTAGGTAGGGCCAGTACAAGAGTGGTGCACATAACTTATTTCAAGACTTGGAAGGATTGGTCAATGGATGGAGTCTAACGAAAAACATTCTTTTTAAGGAGAGATGTTAGAGGAGCCATGGTTTTTCCATAATTTTGAACAAAATTGTGACAATATCTAGTTAAGCCCAAGAAACCACACACACTTTTAAGAGTTTTAGGGTGAGGTCAACTCTGCATAGCTTCAATTTTCTTAGGATCCACTCGTACACCATCCTTGCCAACAATATGACCCATGTACTCAATTTCATATATGCCAAAAGAACATTTAAACTATTTGAGGAAACATTTGTGCTTGGAGAGGAGATGGAGAACTTGATCTACATGGGTGAGATGGGATGACCAAGTTTTACTATAGATGAGAATATCATCAAAGAAGACTAACATAAAGTGATGAAGGAAAGGATGAAAGACTTGGTTCATGAGACTTTGAAAAGTGGAGGGGGAATTACAGAGAACAAATGGCATCACCAAGACATTGAAGGTTGGGGTGCATAGAGGGAGTCTCAATTCCTTGAATGGAATGAGGTTGGGAAATGATGCTAGAATGACCTTTTTTGAGTAACTTTTCCATGCGATGGGAATTGATGATCTCCGGAGAGAATGTTGTAATGCCTTGGAATTTATATTGTTGGCCTTCCTATTGGAATTGCATAGTCAAATCCTTAAAATACATGGTTATGGGCCCTACAATGTGTATCCATTCAACACCGAGCAAAATTTCACAACCACCCATGTCAATAGAAAACATGTGATATTTCAAGTTATACTGTCCAAATTTTAGATGCACATTTTCACAACACCCCCCACATTTCTTTGAACCACCATTGACAATCATGATCTGGAAATTTTTTACAACACAGATATAACAATTCATTTCTTAGGCAAGGTGGTGATGAATGAGATTATGAGTTTTACAACTGTTAACTAAGATAATGACTTTCATGTTCTTAATGTAACCAATCAATTGAGGGTTTGGGTAGCATAAATCCAGTGAGAGCATTCAGTGAAATCAGTGGTTCAACTTTGGGAGGATCATAGGGCAATGTAATATCATTTACTTGGGGTAGTTCTTCCTTAGGTGAAACCTCGACATCTTCATCAGAAAAATCCTATAAATGGCCATAAAACATTTTTTTTTCTTTACACTTGTGCCCAAGAAAGTATATCTCATCACAAATATATAAAAAACCCTTGAGTTGGTGTTCAACCTTTTTTGCCTATGTTCATTTTTGGACCTTGAGAGGAGTGGCTAGAGGGGTAGGATTGGGGGGTTGGGGGTGGGGAATAAAAGAGGGTTTTTTTTTCTAGGAAAATATGACCTGTTGCGCCTCCTTGACGTGTTTAGTTGCTTCGAACCAGGTCTAGGGGCTAGCCATGAGGACTTGGGCTTGGATTTCATCCTTGACGCCACTGATAAAGCATTCCTGGATGAAGGCATCGGTTATACCATCCATTTGAAAATCCAAGTGCTTGAAGGAAGCGATAAAATATTCCACTGTTCTAAATTGTTTCAACTTAGTCAAATGGCCTAAATGGTGGGTGTCTATGTCAAAGCATTCAAACAACTCAGCAACAAACTGTGTCAAAAAAACATACCCTTATCTTGCATTTCTACGCCATTTACACCATTTCCATCGTACCTGATCCAAATAGAGAACATCATAATGAAGCTTGGTTAAGTCATCGATAATGCCATGCAAGGAAAAATAGTGTTCAATCTGAGTGACCTAGGTTATCGGATTCGAGCCATAAAAATTTTTCACGTCAACCCTGGGAAGATGGGGGTCACGATTGGAATGAAATTTCAGAGGATTGAAAGACTCAACAACTTTGACTTGGGAGTTTGGGCTAGAGGAAGGACCCTTGGATAGGAATTGTTGGAAAGTGGAGTGGAGTTCTTCTATTCATCTAGAGAGTTGTTCCTGGAGGTGGTCCATTTGAGAATGAATGGAAATAGTGTCATTATTCAGTTTTTTATTGGTTTCATCTTGGCGAGTGGGGGCCACTAGGAGACGAGGGGTGGATCTATGAACACAAATGTAGATAAGTGATATATATCACTACGATCAGGGAAATGAGAGAAAACTAATGGGATAAGTTCCAAATAAGGGTGTCGGGAAGGGCTTGGGTCCACTAGAAAAAAAAAAAGGAAAATGATAGGTACCATTGTGATTAGGGAAAAGAGAGGAATCAAATGGGATACATGCCAAATAAAGGTGTGAGAAGGGGGTCAGGTCCACAAAAAAACGATTGAAAATGATAGGTACCACTACGATCATGGAAAATAGATGCATCTAATGGGATAGTTCTCAAATAATGGTTCAGGAAGGACCCATACCTTTTTTTTGTTTTTACTCCTGCAGAGTTATACTTTGATCTGAATAATACTGTAATTTCGAGATGCTCAAATTATTAATAGAAAAAATGTGTAGTAAATTTGCAACTAGAATGCAGAAGGTAAGGTTGCATGGCCAACATGTTCATTTTGTTCCTTGTCTAGTGTGTTCCCCCCAGTTAGGGTTTACAAGGTGCCTATGGGAAACGATTTTCCATTTTCTATATATCTCTGGTATGTGTGTGGGGTAGAACAATAATACTCGGCCCAATATCTTAGGGAACCAACTAAGGAGGCTCGACCATACCCTTAGTCATACTATCCCATTACCCAGGTACTAGAGAGTATCTTTTCGAGTGTTGTTCTCAGTGGCACTATTGTTGTCAGGCGGCTAATCTGTTGATCTAGGGTTGGTTCCAGGAGACCTAGGAGACTCTCGATATACCTGTCGATATGTTGGAGTGATGGTTGTGTATAGATTTTGTCTAATGCGATACTATTTGAGGGGTACCAAAAAGGGTTACACAGGTTTCCAACAAGGGCAAAACTTTGGTTTCTAGGAAACCCCATGAAATTGTTTATATTTCCTGTGTGTAGTATTCCCCACTACATTTTTACCCACTAAAAAACAGATATCTATGATTTAAAGACGCCGATAATACACGTCTCTACCCTTAAATTTTTTTTACCCACAATTCCTACCAAGTAAAGTGCTCTGATACCACTTGTAAGGTACTAGATGTAATATAATATGCAAAAAATGGAATATTCAGCAGATATCAATGGAACAAAAAAATAGTGAGAACAACAATACCAGAAATAATACCTTTCATTCAAATAAAGCAGTGTTCACTTGACTCTTCGAGGGGGTAAAATCCAGTAGAGAAGAGATCTATTACAATAATTCTCAAGAAAAAGATTTCTCATGCCTCCTACTCCTATTTATAGTAATTCTATCTTCTAAATAACATTCTAGAGGAAGATCTTTCGAGAAGAGGAATCTTCTATTAGGTCTTATTACATTTACTTGTTCACATTTATTAAATAGGCCTTAATGACTAATTTTGTCCTTTATAACATGGAAAATATATTATTCTATCTATGTTATGGGTTAGGGGGGTTAGGTCCCTAACATATGATCTAAGTATTCTAAATAACCCTCTCAACTCACTTTGAAAACAAATTTGAGGGCTAATAATTCCACTTTGTTGTTGAATACATGACTCAATCTAGTGTTAAATTTTATCTAATGGGAGTTAGAAAAAAATATGATCCCCCTTATACCACCTATTTGAGGGTCCTCCTAGGATGCCCCATCAAACCATGACCAAGCTCCTAACTTGTCTATGAGTTCCTCTATAGTGACTCTACGAGGTTTTCCATCACTCTCTTATTTGAAATGGATTTGTAATCGACCATCCTTGTGTGGCAAAAATATGTGGAGGAATGGATTTTACTTCAAATATACCCACATTTCTACTCAACCAATTCCACCATCCCACTATGAGTGGTAGTTCCATTACCATATTGAATGAGGGGTTTTGGCTCCAAACAATAAGAGCATTATCCACATTGTAACCTCCCTAAGAAACTCTTTCCATATATATTCATAATTTCTTTCCAAACTTCCACAACATAAGAAAAATGAATTAACATATGGGAAGTATATTCTTCACATTCCTGGCATAGAGGACATCTTCTAGGTCCCTACCAACTCCTCCTTCATTTAGGGACTCTTTGTCTTATGTCTAGCCACATGAACAATTTTCTTTTAGGAGGCATTTGAATTTCCAAATCCCTTTAAACCACCACCTCTACTCCCGAGGTTGTTCTTCTTCCATGAGCACCTTGTATCTAGGCTTTGGATTTTATCTCCCCCCAATGATACTCCTCGACAAAAAAATCTCATCATTATCCTCTTTTATCCTTACACGGTTTCTTTTTATTGTAGAAAAATTGTCATTCCAAATGATCTCATATGCAGACTTAAAACTCATTTCCTAGCATCATACCATTCCTAGCTTATAATAAAAGTTATTATAGGATATGCCACCTAATATAAAAATAAGTAACCCCTGACTCTTAGATATTCAACCATGTACCCATGAAGTTTATATAATTCATTACATCCCACCCATGGGTCATATCCCAATATAATTTTATTACCAACTGCCACTCTCCACACAAGCCATCTACCCACAAATGGGAAAGACAACACAAATGATTTCCATATCATTTAATCATTTTGAAAATATTTTGAGGTAGATCTGATCTATTCCCCTATAGAGAGAGGATCTATGTATTTTTTTGTTATAACTTCACACCATTGTCCTCTCCCCTCAATGAGTCTCTAGATGGATTTGGAAGCCAAATCCCTTGCAAAATGACATATCTTTTTTTGTGCCCCAACCGATCATTTCCAATGGAATAAAAACAATTCTCCAGACAACCCAAGGAAATTTTTTATTTTTTTTATCCCTAGATCATGGAGAATTAAAAATCAATTTTCTTACTTTCTCTAACATCCCTTTGGGTATTGATCCGAGATCTTTTCATCGTGACTTATAAAGTATTGCATTAAATGAGCATAAATTAAAGTGCACCATTAAAGAAGGTAAAACTTGAAAATGAAGAGACATGATCATCAGATATGAACACAAAAACTTGATAACATAGTTCATTTCTGGTGGACTACGTCTCTGGGTCCTGCTCTCAAATGGGCGGGCTCTTTCATTAACTCAACAAAATAATTTGACAAATACATGAATATACCTCATTCTGAAATCAAGCTGCATAAATAATGCTTAGATCAGAAAACATACATCACCACTTGATTCGTGGCATCGAATTACCCAAAAATTATTGTCTCCATGCTCCGATCCGACTCTAGCACTCCCAGGCCCAAGAAGAATTATGTCTCAATTTTCGTGCCTTTCTGCAACCTACAATTATGAAAGTCTTGTCTCGAAATCCATGCCCGCAAGTTCGTATGGTCCGCGCCTCTCTTCCTAGCTCTAGGAATATTTCACTTTTTAAATAATAAGTGTGGGAGGATATACCAAGTAACACCTATGGCACATTGGTTATGGGAAGAGTTGTAAACGCGTTGGGCAATGTGAATGTTCTGGGGTTGAATCCCACCGGTCTCCATTTTTAAACGTTGGTTTATATATATGTTGCAATATATCCATTACCACTAAGTTTATTAGATCTTCTATCGATACTTCCACCATATTCTAACATTAGCGTGGTCCGCCAGATTTGGTGGACCTACCATAGTTTTAAAACAAAAATTCATTCACAGGTCAATATTGGACATTTCCGGGATTCCACGAGTTGCCCGATGATTGGGCCATGTGGCACCCACCGATAGGTACACCTATATTCTGACGTTTCTGCCCTATCACTCGGTACTGACATGTGGCACTTCTTGGGTGGTGCCATGTGGCATTGCCTTGGGGTGCCAGGTGGCACTTTTCTATTGGTCCACATGAACCCCTATAAATCCCATTGGAGGGTGACATAGCCTCTGGTGCTATCAAGTGGCATGCTGACATCAACATCCTATATGATTATGTCACCCTACCATGTCAAATCCTAACGTCAACAGTATGGATGATGATGTGTCCCCCTACTCACTGGCCCTGTTTGACTGCAACTTTGATCGTGAATATCTTTCAAACTATAAATTTGTTTGACGATCCATTTGCACTGTTAGAAATCTTGTGACATTCTCTTCGCGATCATGTCATTTTTACGGAGTTTTGGGAACTTTTAATTTTTTCCCTTTCTTTGTTTGTTGGAGCCATTCTGAGCATTCTAAGTTTCCTTTGTGAGTTCTGAGTTGTTCTTATCCTTCTCTAGATCCTTTTTGGATCATGCCTTCCCACTGAGAGATTTTTGGACCACCAAAAGATTTCATCAATCAAATGGTAAGTGAGGGAAAAGTCCCCTCACTTTGTCCTTTTCAATCCACTTTGTCTTGCTTGGATGTGTTCCTTTTAAGCCTACTCGAAGATAATCAACATCACCCCTATGTGAAGTCCTCATCCTCCTGTCCAGGATGACATATTCCTATAGCTCATCCAGGTACTCAGGTGCAAACTCATCAAATGATGGTATTGAAACTTCCTCATCTTGATCCATGATCATGGGAGGCTCAAAAAGTTTCAAGTTCTCAATGTTAACAACTGAGTAAATCTGCATATAAGGTGGAAGATCCAGATGAAAAGCATTGGTACCGCTTTTCTCCAAGATAGTGAAGGGTCCATAACAAATGGGCTTGAGTTTATTTCCTTCACCCTTCAATCTCTCTTTTCTCATGTGAATCCATACCCGGTCTCCAACCTTAAACTGATGATCAACCCTGTGCTTGTCATGCTGAGCCTTATACTGTGCTTGAATTTTCAAAACTATTCCCTGACTTCTTGTTGTATTTATTGAATCCTCTGGATGAACTTGCGAGCTTTATCCTCTATTCATTCTTCATTTACATCGACATCTCTCCCATACATCAAGTCCAAAGGAACCTTTGGCAGGTACCCAAAACATGTCTGAAAAGGTGAACTCTGAGTGGATGAATTTAAAGCTCAGTTGTATGCATGTTGTGCATAGGGTATCTATTCATCCCATACCTTGGGATGCCAGATGCTTGATGTAGTAGCATCGAAGAAAAAGTACCATTGTTCAGTTTACCACCTTTGTTTGTCCATAGGTTTGTGGATGGAAATAAGTGCTCCTCTTAAATTTGTTGTCCATCATTCTCCACAAGATATTCCAAAATTCCCCAAGGAATTGAGTATCTCGATCCGAGATGATAGATGTGGGTAATCCGAAGTGAACCAAAACATCATGAAAGAAGAGATTAGCAGTCTACTCAGCAGTGATTTGCTTTTTACAAGGCATCAAGATACACATCTTACTGAATCGATCCACTACAGCATACAAATAATTATGACCCCCTTTGGTCATTGGTAAACCCCCTAAAAAATCCATAAAGATACTTTCCCATGGATGGGATGGAACAAGAAGTGGTGAGTATAGGCCCAATTTTCTATTAGAGGGCTTACAAGTAGAACACATCACACACCCTTTTACATATTTAGTTACAATTTCTTTCTTTTGAGGCCGATAAAAAAAACTCTGCAAATGAGCTATAGTTTTTTCTACCCAAAAATGACCAGACACAAGAGAAGTATGAGCTTCTCGTATTACATGGAATCATTCACTTGTAGGAATACAGAACTTCCCGAGATGGTAGAGTAACTTTCCCTACAGACAATAGTTCTCTACCTATCCACCAAGGGTTGCCTTTGCATATACTTCTTTAAAATCTTCATCGATGGCATATTGTTCTATATAGCTGTCATGATATAAAGAAGCATTCTTCAAAATAATAGAAGCAACAATAGGAGGTATAGAAATCATATCATCTACCTTGTTACTTGTACCCTTTTTGTACTTGATTACCAAGTGAAACTGTTGTAGAAAACCCATCCACCTATAGTTCCAATATTGTTGCAATTTGGTCTATGCTTGAAGATACTGTAAGGGTTGGTGATCTGTATGTATGATTGTTTCCTTCCCTAACAAGTAGTGCTTCCATTTCTTTACATTCTAGAATAATGCATACAAATCTTTATCATATGTAGGAAAGTTAACAACAACTTGGTTAAAAGTTTTAGAGTGGAAAAAGATAGGCTTATGATATTGCATTATTACTACACCCATGGCGTATCCACTGGCATCTGTCTCGATCTCAAAAGGTTGTTGAAGATTGGACAGTGCTAATATTGGTTGCAGTATTGATCTCCCCCTTCAAAGTGTCAAAAGATTTTTGTTTATTTCCTTCCCAATGAAAAGTGTTCTTCACACTGGTTAAAGTGTGCAGAGGAGCTGCTATGAAGGATAAGTTGGGGATGAATCTCCTCCAATACTGGACTGCACCTAAGAAGCTTCAAACTTCAGTTACACTTTTTGGCTCAAGCCAATTTACAATTACATCAATTTTGGAAGGGTCAATTTTTAATTTCCCTCCTCCTACAATATGACCTAAGTATACAAGTGCAATATTGCCAAATTCACATTTAGAAAATTTTACATACAACTTTTTCCTTTGCAAAGTATCCAATACTTTCTTTACATGCCTCACATGCTCATCCCAAGTCCCACTAAAAACAAGAATGCCATCTAAATATAAAATCACAAAGTCATCTATGAAAGGCTTGAATACATCATTCATCACATGGATGAAAGTTTTCAGAGCATTACAAATCGCAAACGACATAACCAAAGACTCAAACAATCCCTGTTTGGTTTTAAAGGCAGTTTTCCATGCATCTTTTTTGTGACTCTGATTTGATGATATCTACTGCGCAAATCCAACTTAGTGAAATAGAAAACATTCTTTAATTGATCAAGTGAATCATCTATATGAGAAAGAGGGTATCTATGTTTCACCATGATTTTATTTAAGGTAGGGTAATTGACACACATTTGCCATGTGCCATCTTTCTTTGGCACCATCACTATCAGAGAACCACAAGGAGATGAACTGGGCTTGATGACCCCTTGATCCAATAAGCCCTGTATCTTCTTCTTGATCTCTGTCATCTCCACAACTGACATCCTGTACATGCCCACATCAGGAAGAGGAGAATCCTGCTGAAGATGTATCTCATGTTGGATTTCTCTCTTAGGAGGTAATCCATCTAGTTCCTGAAAAATATCATCATACTTAGAAACAATATCAATTAATTCCTTTTTATGATATGGATCACACCCTTTGAAATCATAGGAAGTCTCGACATTTTTCTCTCTAACGACCATGAGTACATATCTCTTATTAGTGTTTATAAGTCTTTTCATTTGACCTGCACTAACAAGTGTTGTATTTATGTCCCTCATGCTATGAGATCTAACAATATATTCCACTCCCCCCTTAGTAAGGTGGTATTTATTCTCATGATGAAATAAGACTTCTTTTCTATCATAAAGATAAGGACTTCCCAACACTATGCCACATATATCAAGTGGTACAACATCCAAATCCACTTCATAAATCAATTTTGAAACAATAGAAAATCTGATCCTACATTGTTTGGTGACATTAAGTTTTGCTTTGTCACATACCCAACCAGGAAGATAAGGTTTCAGATGTGGTTTCATTTCAAGACCCATTTTCTTGACAAGTTCTTCAAATATTAAGTTTACTTGGGAACTCAGATCAAATAATGTATCTATCTTAGTATATTTAGATACAACTCTTATGTGAAATAACTCACTCCTCTTTCATTCATCAACATGAGATTCATCATTGGAACTAGAACTAGCATGAAGAGAATCTTTACCTTGTACTCCAACCACTGTGATCTTTCCTTCATCTCCTAAATCAAAACCAAGATCTTGCTATACCTTAGCAATGGTCTTTGTCTTCCGCTTTCCACCGAACTGTTTCAGTTTCTTTTCCGGATGCAGTTTCCAACAATGTTCTTCATCGTGACCGCTCTTATTTCAATGAATGCAAGATGGTTTTCCTCCTTCTCTCGTGACTGTAGAGGTCTTCTCGTCCTTCCTTTTAAACTTCTTAAAAGTCTTCTGTGGGAAATTTTAAGGTTTCTTTGTGGGATCTTCTTGAACATGTTTCGCCCTGTTCTCAAGGTGAGTGGCTTGCACACAAACTTCGTCAAGACTAGTGGGGTTAAACAAGAGAAAAGTATGTTGAATATAACTGTGAAGAATGCCAATATACATCATTAAAGTCTCATAAGAATCCAAAGGAATGTTCAATGCAAGAACTTTCTTCCTAAATTCTTCTGTGAAACTTTGTACAATTTGTCCTTTACTTTTCCTTAAAGTTTTCCATTCCATAATTGCTTTATGTAAATATCCTAATGGATAAAATTGCTTCCTTATCGCTGATTTAAATTATGACCACGAGGAAAGAATCTTACCACACTTACTTCTATCCCAGATCTTGCTCTCCCACCATACGAGAGCGGTGCCTTCCAACCGAAGAGAATCCAATTGCACTTTAACTTCCTCTTCATCAATATGTTGGTCACATCAATACACTTCAACCTGTCAGTTCCAATTATCTAGCTTCCCAAGATTATCATCTCCATTAAACATAGGTAAAGAAAATTTTACATCAAGCTTTAATAATGGTTTCTTAAAAGAGGCTTTATGGCTAGAATGATGAGAATGCTCAGAGGAAGAAGAACTAGAACTCGAAGGTGAAGACGGAGGCTCGAGAGAATATCCTCCAGGCCCTTGGTTTACCGAAGCATCATCATCTGCATGTGATTCCTTTTTATTCCCTTTCTTCTTCATCCTCTTCTCGTAATCTCAATACATTTGCTCCACCATTTCTGACATGCGATAAAATACCATGTGAAAGTTTTTCTACTATTCATCATGCTTGTCCTCTTCTACCATTTTCTTCCTTCTGGATACATGACCAACTTTGGGATTGAAAGTATTAAGATTTCATTCACCCTGTTTATTCTTGGCCCTAATAAGCATTCACACTCAACAATTCAATTCAAAGATGATTGATCTGATACCAACATGATCCAGGATCTTTTCATCATGACTTATAAAGAATTGCATTAAATGAGCATAAATTAAAGTGCAGCATTAAAGAAGGGAAAAATTAAAAATGAAGAGACATAAGCATTAGATTTGAACACAAAAACTTGATAACGAAGTTTTTCCCTGGTGCACTACATCTCCAGGTCCTGCTCTCAAATGGGTAGGTTATTTCATTAAATCAACAAAAGAATTTGGCAAATACATGAATATACCTCATTCTGAAATCAAGATGCTAAAATAATTCTCAGATCAGAAAACATACATCACCACTGGATTCGTGGCATCGAATTACCCAAAAATGAATATGTCTTTGCTACGATCTGACTCTGGCACTCCCGGGCCCAAGAAGAATTATGTCTCGATTTTTGTGCCCTCTGCAACCCACAATTATGATAGTCCTGTCTCAAAATACATGCCCACAAGTTCATATGGTCCACGCCTTTCTTCTCGACTCTGGGCAGTTTTTAATTTTTAAATAATAAGTGTGGGTGGATATACCAA
Organism: Picea engelmannii; assembly: GCA_009831015.1. Classification (NCBI taxonomy): domain Eukaryota; kingdom Viridiplantae; phylum Streptophyta; class Pinopsida; order Pinales; family Pinaceae; genus Picea; species Picea engelmannii. Next base: position 578,846 of record ML780999.1, on the reverse strand, counting down.
GTAATACCTATGGTGCATTGGTTAGGGGCGAAGTTGTAAAGGCATTGGCCAATGTGGAGGTTTCGGGGTCGAATCCCACCGGTCTCCATTTTTAAACATTGGTTTATATATATATGTTGCAATACATCTGTTTCCCTCTAAGTTTAGTGGATTCCCTATGGATACTTCCACCAATTGCTAACATTGGCGTGGTCTGCCAGATTTGGCAGGCCCGCCATATTTAAAAAAAAAAAAATCATTCATGGGTCGATATTGTACATTTTTGGGATGCCATGTGTCACCCGATGATTGGGCCACATGGTTCCCACCGATAGGTACACCTATATGTTGATGTTTTTTCCCTTTCACTTCATACTGACACATGTTGATTCATGGGAGGTGCCACGTGGCATCCCCTGGGGGTGCCGCATGGACCCCTGAAGAGCCCATTGGTAGGTGACACATGGAAGCCTCTGGTGTTGCCACATGGAATGTTGATGTCAACAACCCATATGATGACATCACCCTACCATGTCAGTTTCTGACGTCAGCAATACAGATGATGATGTGCCCCCCTGCTGATTGGCCCTGTTTGACTACAAATCTGACCGCGAATATATTTCAAATTGTAAGTCCATTTGATGAGCCGTTAGAAATATTGCGACATGCTCATCGTGACCATGTCATTTTTACTGAGATTTGGGAACTTTGAATTTTTTCCCTTTCTCTATCTACTGGAGCCATTCTGAGTGTTCTGAGTTGCCTTTGTGAGTTCTGAGTTATTCTTAGCCTTCTCTTGATCCTTTTTGGATCAAGTATAAAAGACAATGACACCCAATATATAGGTATATCTTCAAGAATATATTTTGTCAATCTTAATATCCCTCCCCTTAATAACCACCTATTGCACCATAAAGTGAATATTTTCTCCACCTTGGATATCATCCATTTGCAATCAATTTTGGTGTAATCATTTGGGTTTAAATAAAATCCAAGTACTTTGTTCCAAACTACAACTCAACTTCTATAAAAGAAAAAATTGTTTGAAGTGCACCCCATAATCTTCACTGATATCCATAATGCACATAGTAGATTTTCCAATATTTACTATGATGCCACTGGCCCAACAATAAATGTCTGTGATCTCCCTAAAATTTTGTGCATCTCTCCTAGAAACATCACATAAAAGTAATATATTGTCAACAAAAAGAAGATGGGATATATGAAGATCTCTACCCATTCTGATCCCTTTGAGGGCCCCCAAATTCTTTGCTTCAAATAGAGCTCTACTCAAACCTTCAACTACAAGGAGAAAGTGCATGAGGGACAATGGGAATCCCTTTCTTAGTCCCCTCCATGGTCTAAAAAATCATGTTGTTGATCCATTTATTAAGCCTACAAAGATATAGTCATTACACAACCCATGACCCAATTCACCATATGTAAGTTGAAGCATACATGTATTAACATTAGTATTAGGTAAATCCAACTTACTCTGTCATAGAATTTTGATAGGTCCACCTTTATGAACATTGCATGCATCATTTTTGTTTGGATGAAGAAAAAAACCTTTGACGCCACCTAAACAACCTCATGTATTTTTCTCCAAGGGAGAATACAAAACTACTACTGGGAAATCGACTTTGACAATAACTCCTTCACCCTTTTAGAAATTAATTTTGAAATTATTTTATATATGTAGTTACACAATGACATAGGCTTATACTAATCATATATGGTAGGATTTTTTTTCTTTGGAATCGGCGTGATAAATGTTGAATGAAAAAAAACTAATATCTTACCAACATCCCTTGATCCTTAAATGACCCTTAGTAGATTTGACTCTAATAACTCATTTAAGCCTCAAGAAAAATCAATAGGCCAACCATAAGACCAGGGATTTTATCCTTCTTGAAAGAGTGAATTACATCTTGAAGATTCTTCTTTGAAACCTCTCTCATTATTAACCACCATGTCAAAGTGGGATCATGTTATGACTTACAAGATATATCAATTTTAATATTTTATTTTAAATTATTGTTTATTATGAATAATAATAATAATTCAATATCACCCCCGGATGGGGTGCCAAAGGAGAACACGCATCGTGAAGAGAAGCCCTAGGAGAATCTCCATGGAGTTAGCCACGTGACCACTGCATGCCACGCCCTCCCACCTCCCCTCAGTCTTTACCCTTCACGTGCGATCACTTATGGCACTTCACCAACTCCCTGGCCTATTTGAATGGCTTCAGCAGCTCCAAAAAGGTCATTCCTTCTTGGTTGTCTTCCTTCGAACCTGGCCTCTTGCTCATCCTTTTTCTTCTATGCCTTCATCCTCACCTGGCTGATCCATGGCTCAATCTCACTCCTTGTGTGCCTCAGAGATGCCTAGACTTCGAGGGAGGCCCAAGCGTGGGTCGCCCTGGATCCCAAATAGACCATGTCCCCCGCCTTCGCCCTCCATCATATCCTCCTCCCAAAAAACCACCTCGTCTTCCTCCCTGGCGCAGTTGGCCCAAGCTCCTACCTCTCATCCGCCACTCTCCAATTCCCTGGCCTTTTGAATGGATGGGCTGGAATGCTCAACAACCTCTCTAGAGTAAAGCCCAGTTCCTTCAGGAAATTTGGCCTTGGTTTCACTCCTAGGCCCTATGGCTCCCCCCAACTCTCTAACCTCCCAATATCTTCAGGCCAATCACCACTCAGGCCAAAAACCCCGCTCTCGAGGCAACTCCAACCCAGTCCCATATTATGAATGGAAATCAAGCCTTGCACTACTGCAAGCCTTGGTGTTTGATTTACGATGAGACATGGACGACCTCCGGTTTTTCCTAGAGAGCCTGGACGAAAAAACCTCTCAACTCCTGCTATTTCTCTCCGCAATGCAAGGAGATCCTCACTTCCCAACAGAGGTAGCACAAGCAATAGCATCCCAAGCAGCAGCATCTTCAGCACCAGTGTTGGCACCGCCGACACCTGTTTCCCAAGGCACGCCAGACCATGAAGAGGGAACCCAGAAGGAAGCGATCCAGAGGGAGGAAGCTCAGAAGGAGAAGAACGTGTTGGAGGATGACATGCAACTGAATGGGGAACCTGTCATGGAGGAGCCACCTCCCCTTGGGGACCCATCATTTGGCGCCTTCTTCTTGGCCGTGTGGTCGCACTACAGCCCATACCGGTAATTTGTTTGACGCATGGGTTCATGCATGGCCACCTTTGGCTTTATCTTTTTTTGTTTATGATTATCTTGGGGATGCCTACATCATGCTCTAGTGTAATGGCCGCCGTCAGGGGTCAGAATCATGAACTTTATTTTCTTCTTTTATAGTCTATAAAACTTCAAAATTGGTTTGGCTGGCTGAGCTCGTTTCCCACCAGGGAAATACAATGTTTACAGCTTGAAACCATGGACGTTTTGTGTATCCTTGGATTTTGATAGACCATTATATATATATAATTCTTACTTAAAAAAAAAAAAAAAA
>ML780999.1:543852-569787 GCA_009831015.1 Picea engelmannii | reverse complement strand
CTCTCTCATATCTATTAGATTGTTCATCACCCTCATGCTTGTTTGAGTTCTTTCCTCTAAGAACAAAGACTTCTTCATTCACCATTGTTAGAGAGGAATTTCAAGAAGAAAAAGGATCCATCCCAAGGAGAGTGTTGTATATCGTTTGCATCCAACCATTCTACCTGTTAGGGACCTAACCCCTCACATAGGTAGAGTAATATATTCCAATGTAATAAAGGTCAATATTAGTAAAGCCTAGCAATAAGGAAGAATAAGTCCAATGTAAGAAGACCTAATAGAAGCTTCCACTTCTAGAAGGATATTCCTTTAGATGGTTCTTTTGATAGACATATTTAGTATAAATAGGAGTCGAGGGTATGAGAACTTTTTTCTTGGATATTATTGTAATAGAGCTCTGCTCTGCTGGAGGTTGCCCCCTCGAAGAGGCAAGTGAACATTGCTCTCAGTAATCAAAGTTCTCTTTCTGGTATCATTTTGGTGTTATTGTGGTGTTGTTCTGGTTATATTGTTGTTCATCTGTCATTTATAGCTATTCATTTTTGTTATTCATAATTTTTATATCTGGAATATTAAAAGTGGTATCAGATCACCTTCCTCGCTATAAATTTGTGGGTTAATTTTTTTTTTCCAGGACAGAGACGTATTCCGACGTCTTTAAGCTACAAAGATCTGTCGTTACGTGCATAAACCTGCAGTCAGGGATTCATACACGCAGGAAATACAAGTGGTACTTAAGTGCACATTTTTTGGCCACCCTTGTAACCCCTTTTGGCACCCCTTCGAGTGGTAGCACATCATACATCACCTGTATACAGAGCGAACTAGATTTCTAGAATCCCTCCATAGATAAACTGATTGGCCGCCTCACTGCTATAGTGCCATCGAGAACAAAACTCGAGATTATATTCTCTATTACCTGGGAAGTCGGGTAGTACAGATAAGGGCATGATTTATCATCCTTAGTTGGTGCCCTGAGATATTGGTCTGAGTACTACTGTTGGACCTCGCATGTATATTAGAGAGCTATAGCATAGGGAAAACCATTGTCTGTAGAACCCTTGAATACCTAACCTTTGGGGACGAAAACAAAAACCTTTGGTAGAATCTGGATCTTGTTGGCACAATTATTTGAGACCTATTCCATTGGATTTCTCTCTTTTCCCTTATCACATTCATACCTATCATTTTTTAGAAAAAAATAAAAAAATCTGTGTGACCCCACCTAGCCCTTTTCAGTTCCCTCGTCATCATAACCCATACCTGTGGTCAAGACATGGAATCTCTCTTCAATACATTGCACTCTAATTTTAGAGAGACACAACAAGAAGTGAGACAACTCAATGCCAATATTTCCACCATCAATAAAAACATGCATTCCTCCATCACTGCCTCAATCGAGGAACTCAAACAAGACATTACTACCCAGCTTGAATCTATGACTATGATGATATGCACCAAGTTGCACATCCCTGTAGATCCTCCCTTATCTGACCCACCTTTTCATACCGAAGGTGAGACTTGCTCTCATTCCTATAATTTCCATCCCCATCAATTTCAGCTTGACCTACGCCTTCCGTGTGTGGATGTAACCAAATTTGATGGCTCGGATCCCACTGCCTGGGTAATTCAAATGGAACATTATTTCTCTTTTTACAACATTACGGATGAGTTGAAAAAACTTCGGTATGGTGTTATCCATATAGATCAAGAACGTTGGCAATGGTGGCAATGGAGAAAAAATGCCCGCCAAGGGTATGTTGCTTGGACACACTTTATGGGAGATATTTGTGAACACTTTGACACTGAAACCAACCATTTAGGCCATTTGACAAAGTTGAAACAATCTGGCATAGTGGAAGACTTTATAGCTTCTTTTGAGCAACTGAATTTTTGTACAAAGGGCATGTCTGATGCTTTTTTCCGAGAATGTTTTATCAGTGGCCTCAAGGATGAGATTCGTGCCCATGTCCTCATGGCTCGACCTCAAAGTTGGGTGGAGGCTACTGAAAGAGATAAGGAAGCACAACATGTTGTCCCTTCTCAAAACTGAAAACCCTTCTTTATTCCTCGCACTAAACTAGTAAATCCCACTCCTCCTTCTACTCTACTAAAGATCCGAAAACTGACCAAGGCCAAAATGGCTAAACACCAAATCAAATGCCTTTGTTATAATTGTGATGACAAATATTTTCTGGGACACAAGTGTAAGGAAGAAAATCTTTTTATGCCCATATCGGAGGATGTTTCGAAAGAGGATGTTAAGGTTCCCCTTATGTCCATGTCACTTGAGCCCACTGACATAACCCCTCCCTCAGACTCTCCCAAAGTAGAACCAATCATTTCCCTAAATGATCTCACTAGATTTTCTGCTCTCGAAACCCTCAAGTTAATGGTTACATCAAGCATGGGAAGGTCATCATTCTTGTTGATAGTGGAAGAACCCGTAATTTCATTCATCGTCGCATTTCCCAAGAAACTAATTGCTATATCCGTGCATTTAATAATTTCCAAATCATGATTGCCAATGGTGGGTCCATGAAATGTGGAGGGGGTTGTGAAAATGTGTGTCTCCAAATTGGTTAATACCACCTGAAATAACATATGTTTTTCTATCAACATGGGCAGTTGTGACATTGTGTTGGGTGAAGAATGGCTAAGGACTTTGGGTTCCATTCTCATGGATTTGAAGGAATTAACCATGCAATTCGATCAGGAGGGCCAACAATATAAGTTCCAAGGCATCATCGTCGATTCCCCATAGATCAATAGTTCCCATCACATGGCAAAGCTGCTAAAAAAAGGTCATTCTGGCATTATTTCCCAACTCCATGCCATACAAGAAAATGAGACACCCTTTGTGGCGTAGGGCCTCCAATCCATCCTCTCTAAACATCAAGTGTTTTTTTCCACTCCCCAGGGACTCCCTCCTTCCCGTGGTGTTCATGATCATTCCATTCCCCTTGTCCTAGGAATCCTTGCTCTCAATATATATCCCTATCATCACCCCTTTTCCCAAAAAAATGAAATTGAGAAAATGGTTCAAGAACTGCTCAACACAGGTGTTATCCACCCTAGTATGAGCCCATACTCTTCTCCCATGGTCATGGTCCTTAAGAAAGAAGGTTCTTGGTGCATGTGTTCTGACTTCCGTGCTCTCAACAAACTCACCATTAAATACAAATTTCTCATTCTTGTCATTGATGACCTCTTGGATGAATAGAGTGGATCCCAGTTCTTTACTAAACTTGATCTTCGTTCTGGCTACCACTAGATCTGTATGAAAGAGAAAGAAATTCCTAATATTTCCTTTATAACTCATGAGAGCCACTATGATTTTTTGGTCATGCCCTTTGGCTTGTGTAATGATCCATCCACTTTCCAAAGCCTCATGAATCATGTCTTCCGTTCTTTTCTCCATCATTTTGTCTTAGTTTTCTTTGATGATATCCTCATCTATAGAAAAACTTGGACAGATCATCTTGATCATGTGGATCGAGTTCTCCATCTACTCTCTCAGCAAAAGCTTTTCCTGAGACAATCTAAATGTGCTTTTGGTGCCTTAGAAGTCAAGTACTTGGGTCATATTATTAGAAAGGTCGACGTCAGGTTGGATCCTCAAAATATTGAAGCTATGCAAGATTGGCGTCACCCAAAGACTCTCAAAATCTTACGTGGATTTCTGGGCTTAACAGGTTATTATCGGAAGTTTGTTAAGAATTATGGAAAGATTGTGGCACTTCTCACTGCACTCCTTAAAAATGATTGTTTCACTTGGACTCCAACAACTGCGCAGGCTTTTCAAACCTTGAATCTGGCCATGTGCACCACTCCTGTCCTAGCCCTTCCTAATTTCATAAGGACCTTTGTCCTGGAATGTGATGTTTCAGGGAAAGGAATTGGCGATGTCCTTATGTAAGAGGGTCGACCTTTGGCCTTTACCAAAAAATAATTGTTTGAGCAAAATTTGGTAAAATCAATCTATGAAAAGGAAATGTTGTTTATTCTGCATGTCGTTGATCTTCGGCACCCTTATCTATTGGGGCAATGCTTCCAAATTAAGATATATCATTAAAGCCTCAAGTATTTTCTAGAACAACACATTTCCTCCCCAGAGCAACAAAAATGGGTGAGTAAGCTCTTTGGATATGATTATGAGATCATTTACAAGAAAGGAAAATACAATGTGGTTGTTGATGCACTTTCTATAAAATATGAAGATGAAGGGTCACTTTTTCTCTCTCCTTCATTGTACTAGATTGGATCCAAGTTGTTCCCCAGGAATGGCTACATGATCCCAAAAGTTCACCTTTGATACAACAATTGCAGTCCAATTTTCCAGTTTCCCCAGGGTACTCTTGGCTCCATGATGAGCTTCGATACAAAGGCCGTTTGTATTTAAGTAAACAATCAAAACTTAAATCCACGGTACTTTCTGAGCTTCATGCTACACCCACAGTTGGGCACTCTGGGTTTACCAAAACCTATGACAGTGTCAAACTTTATTTTTTATGGGATGCTATGAAACATGATGTTCATAATTTTGTGGCTGAATGTGATGCGTGTCAATGCAACAAGGGAGAAACAGTCAAATATCCTGGCACGCTACAACCGCTTCCAATTGCACCTGCTATTTGGCGGGATATATCTATGGATTTTATTGTAGGCTTACTTAAATCGGGCAATAAATAAATCGTCATGGTGGTAGTTGATCATATTTCCAAGTATGCTCATTCATGTGCTCTTCAACACCCATTTACAACATCCAATGTGTTGGCCCTTGACCAAGTTTTGGGACTTACTTGGTCATGATTGACCGTTTTTGGGACTTCGACAACCTGTCAAAGCAGGAGCGCAAGATGGAGAGGAGATCACGGGATCTTGGCCCCATTTTTGGTCCTTTTGGGTTTTTTTTGGAATATGTAATGGGAAATGGATGTCGGCCCATGGGTTTACCCATGCTTAGGCCCACTTTTATATGTATAAATAGAAGGATAGGCAATGTAAGAAAAATTCATAGTTGAATAGTATGTCTATGTGATGGATGCTAAGTGAAAGTAAGGTCTGTAAGAGCTTAGTGCTCATATGAGACTTGCAGAAGCTGAGTGCAGGTTACTATAAGAAGTTGTAGAAGGATTTTTTGCTATAATGCAAGGAAGAAATATCAAGCGATATGCGCAGATCTTTTGTCCTATGCGTAGTAGGGTTTGGTGGCTGTGTGCTTGTAACCGATTGAAGACACTAATAAAGAAGAAGAGTTGGTGGACATAGCCCTAGGGAGGGGGTGAACCACGTAAATCTGTGTGTTATGCTTTGTTCTTTGACTTCATGTGTTTATCACTGCTTTTTCTAAAGTTCTTTGATATATTTAGATAGATCTACTTATGCTTTGTGCTTCTTAGATATGTGTGAATGTAGATATGACTTGTATGAAGATGCTTAGTGCTAAGCCACTGGATCTGATCTTTTTACTATTGCTAAGTGCTAAAATACTTTAGATCTAAATGAATGTTGTGATGCTCAGTGCTATTTGCGAAGGATAATAATCGTTAAATATTGATGAATGATCGATGCTAAGTGCCTTGTAAGCGACATAATCATAGATCTATGTCCCATATTAGGTTGCAAACACTTGAGTCCTGTAACCACCCCTGCCTCTACCTCAGATGAGACTTCATCTACTTCACAGGTGTTTCCAAAAGGGATGATAGTTAGGGTTTTGTTGGTGCACTCTTGTAGCATTGAACCCTGGGTATGCCCCTATGCTAACAAATGGTTCTATTGTCAGGACCTGAAACTATGATTGTTGGGAAATGATAAGAAGAATCTTTGTGCAAAAAGGTTGGCCTGGAAGTATTGTGCGGAGATCTGTGCCCTAGTGCACAGTATTCCACCCAATTTGTAAATCTTTGTACTGAAGGAAAGAAGCCTGAACTGAAGGAAAGAGGCCCGATCTGAAGAGAGAGGCCCGTTCTGAAAGAAAGAAGCCCGATCTAAGGAAAAGAGGTTGGATCTAAAGAAAAGAAGCAAGATCTGAATGATTTGTGCTCTAAAAAAGGTAAAAGTGGAAATTCTTGACTAAAAAGAGGTAAGATCTGTAAGTTCTATGCTCTAATAAAGGTAAAAGTAGTTAAAAGTTTTAGATCTAGAGGCTTTGTGCTCTATAAAAGTAAGATGCGTGAAAAATTTTGTTTCTAAAGTATGGATCTAGGTATGTTTAATAGGATCCATCCTAGTTTGAAAACTAGGGTGCTAATAGATGAAATAAAGTTTGATATGAGTAGATCTAATAAGCATAATGATAGATATGTTATACCTATGCATATAAAGAATGTCTGGACTAACAAATGGATGCAGGATCCTAGAAAGAATTTTTTGCAGGCTAGCTACCATGATCCTAGTGCATAGCACAGAAGAGGCTGGGGATCATTTAAAAGAAAGCGAGGATTAACCCTATGTTACAGTTGCAGAAAACCAAGCCATCTAGCTAAGTAGTGCCCTGGTGGAAGACCTAGTTGTCTCTGTTGCAAAGCTATGGACCACGAAGTGTTGGATTTTCCTAGAATGATTGCTAAGCTTGAAAGAATGAATCTGAACCAAGAAAACCCTAAGGTAGATCCAAAAACAACAGAACCCCAGAAAGAATTAGAGAATATATTACTACAGATGAAAGACACCTTGAATGACCACCGACATGTCAAATTATCAGATATTTTGAAAGAAAAAGAATGCATTAAAGGAAGAATAGGGGACTTCGACATTGACTGTGTCCTTGATGAAGAGACACAAGTGAATATCATGCCAGAAAGAACTTGGGAAGTTATAGTGAGGCATGCTATGATCCCTTCATTAGGACGAGTAGGATTATTCAGAGGAAAGATGATAACGTTATGTGGAAAACTCACTCAGATACCTATGAAAGTCAATGGAACTTCAACAAAGGAAGATTTTGAGATTATTAAATTCATTGAAGACAATGCCCCGTTTACCATGTTACTAGGAAAACCTTAGGTTGATAGAGATCAAGCTAGAAGGAGGGAAGAAGAAGAAGTCTTAGAGCATAAGAGACAAGAGTTAAAGGATTTCATGACTAGAAGGATCACATAATTGATTGAAGAACAAGAGAACATATCAAAGCTACCTGACACTAGAAGCTCAGATTTCGAAGCTATAAGAACATCGGAAGACATACAAAAGGCCAAAAATTTTACCCCAGAAAAAGAAGAAGTAATACACCTGTATCCTAGGAAAGAATCTCAGCAACGTGAAGTGACTATGTCCAAGGAAAATAAGAATCATAATGGGAAAAGAACCACCAAGATGAAGCTCACAGGGAAGAAGGATAGGAATGTAAATTCTAACCTTGTACAACGTCTACTGTAAATAGATATTCATAAAAGAATAGAAAAGATACAATGGAAAATACAAACATTACACAGAGATTTTTCCCCTGGAAACACAAACCGGGAAAAACAACATATATTATATTCATGCATTGTGTTACATTGTTTACAATAAAATATACATATAGGAGCCAGGGGCATCCAAAACCCTAACCCAATGACCTGGATTAGTCCAAAACCCTAATTCCTTAACCGAAAATAGAAAACCATTGGCAAAAACCATGTGCCAAAAAACCACCTAAATACATGACATGTTTCCCTAGGTAGGTGTCATGTTTTACTCGTGCGAAGAATATAACACATACCCAGCAAGGAAGCTAAGTAAGAATAAGGCTAAGGTTGATAATTTACAGCAGGTTCTAGAGGGTACATCATAGAAAGAAACTTTGCAACATTGGATCTTCGTCGGGATACCATAACAGTGACATAGGGCACTTTGCCATGGCGAAACAATATATTCATTGGAAGCTGATATATCCATTCAACTACCACTCCAAACGGGTCAGAACCCATTTATGGCTCATCACCAGACCGTTGGACTATTCCATAACGGACAGAATAAGAAGTAATGAGGCTGATACCCATTGCAAAGAAAATCGTTGCCAAGATTGCCTATTTATCTTGTACTGCCATGCACAGAGAACACTTTTTCCAACTGAGAATTTGAAGCCCGTAGACTAGCAAGTGTATATAGTGATCATTGCACCCTTGTTGTTCATTTCTATGCAGTGTCTAGGATCATTGTGACCTCGATAATTTATCTCGAGCACGTATGTCCGACGAACTCACCGCAGTCGAAGAATCTGTAACCAAATTTCTCCTTGATTTAATGACTGAAAGAGTCATGTTGGAGACAAGAGTGTCTACAGGTGCTCAAGCATCGTCGACAAGAGGACTTCCAGCCTCTTTGTCCACTACTCAAGATGGATCATCCTGACAGGCTGATGAGAAGCGTACTAAATACGGAGATGATATCACGAATGCCAAGCTGATTCTAAGAATTTTACCTGCCTACCTACCCCCTCTAAGCAGTGCCATCAACCGAGACAATGTGCTCAGATATTTTGACTATACTTTGGTGATGATGTACCTCCCGAAAGGGATACATGTAGTTCGAGCCGACCAGGATAAGCTCACAGCCTTGAAGTTTAGCAACTTCAACCTTGGCAACAGGAAGGCTTACAACATGCTCACCCCGCACAAGTATCTGATCAAGACTAAAGGAAAGAACTCAAATATTACCCTGCAGTCATGGACCCATAACCTCGTGTAGTCCACACTGCTCAATGTGATGAAGATACTACACTTCGACAAACACCAAGAAGTGAACACATGCGTCAAGTTGCTGCTATCGAGTTACCATGGAGGATACTTATGTTTGAACTGTCGCATCACTGTGGATCCGACCTTGATCTATCGAATCGCAGGACTGAGCATGCAGGGCCCTGACCCACAGGATTTTTACCTTGGAAAGACCTCAGAACGAGCGTTAGCGTAGAGAATCAAAGAGACTTATGGTGATGTTGAGAAGGGCATGCAAGGTTAAAAGGTAGCCTCTATCCAGAGTGGTGCAATGCGCCTTGCATGTCAGCTAATCATAGGCAAGATAGTTCGCAAGAACCGACCCACCCAAGTGACTAGATTCATAGTTGATCTCGTAGGGAAGTGCGCAGAAGGACTTCAAATGAATTGGGCACAGTACCTTGTAAACTAGCTAGAGCTTGATTTCTGGGAAGCACAAGACCAAGTTTATGAGTTCCACTTTGGCTAGCTTCTCATATTGATCGCATTCATTGCATGGGAAATGTCGGAAGGTGCGACCTTCCTCAACATCGAGCCCTTCGAACCTTTGGCCGCGAAGTTCAGTACCTTGTGGTACTCTAATGATTTGAACAAGCAGTGGCAGTCTAATGTCTTCTTCCATACTTATTAAAACCAGTTGAAACAAGTCATCTAGTCCAAGCCTCAGATGACCCCGAATACCCTCCACAGGTTTTGAACCTTAATGAAGTTCAGCACAGACCACCACCTCATTTATATAACAACACACGTAGATGGCCATAAGCAGAATTTACAGTCCTATTACAAACTTACAGAGGAAGACTTAGAAGAAATCACTAAGGAATGGTCGGAAAACCTCCTTATTCTAGCCAACCTTGCAGAGTTGTCCAATGTAGATAGCTTGGAAGCTGCGCAGGATACACCCAGACCTAGTAAGACAAAGAAGCATGAAGAAGTTCAGTATATAGACAACACATATGTGAGGACTGCGCCCATTTCACTAGAGAAAGGAGACGATGGTGGAGAGATAAAGGGCATAGAAGTTGAATAGAACAAAGGCGAGGTTACACCGCAGAATGATGAGGAGGACCCATCAAAGAAAAGGTTTCCCCACCGAAGCCTTCGTCCCAGAAGAAAATAAAATAAACCAAGAACAAGTTTGAGACTGTCTTCACCCCGGTTGACTTCGACTTCATTGTCGCAACACTAAACGATGCTTCGTTAGAGATAGAAGGCAAGCACAAAGATAAGAAGGAGGGAATGTATAGTCATATTGAGGCTGAGCTCTGAGGGGTGCACTAGGCACTTCTATCTAGCGACGCAGTCTCCACTCTGCCTTTATCAACACGTACAACAAACATGGGAGATGAGCCAACTCAACTCCATCGAATCATCGACTCAGTTGAAGATCGCCTTCGATGAGCTCAGGAAGAAACAACGCAAGCCACCCAGGCTTTGATATAAGTACAGAGTGCACCTGCAGAGCAACAAGGTAATGCAAAACGGGAAAATATTGCCCTGCAAGCAAAGTAGGATGAGGAAAAAGCACAGTTACAATAGAACAAGGAGCAGTTGATCGTGGAGCAGCTAGAAGTAAAGGAACAGGTCAACAGAGCACTTTGCTCTGTGACCGTCATAGAAGTGAGAGTTGAAGAATGAGTCCCGTAGTAGGTGGCATAGCTTGAAGGAGTGATCCAACAGCTTCAGCAGCGCATCATAGATATGGAACTTCGTACTGTGCCCAAGACACCTCAAGATATACAAGACCTAAGGGAAGCAACTGCCCACAATGTAGCTGGCAGATTAAAATATCTTACCTTGGAATGCAAGAAGCTAAGCTCTAGGAGCACTTAGACTTATGAAAACCTCATGGAGAATCCAGAGTTACAAGCATTGGAGTTGCAGTTCCAAGAAGAAAAGAAATACGTAGATATGTTACAGGCGCAACTGAAAGCCTTGTCACCAATCGAGAGAATGAAGAGGTTTCACAAGAAACGCACCACCTAGCAATAGATCCACATGATCCAAAGTAAAGTGATGGAAGTCTCTCAATGACTTCAACTAGCGCAAGAGAAGGTATGTCAACTGTGCACTGAAGTTGAAAGCCAAGGAGAAGAGATTGAACAGGTTTTCATCACCGCAGAGAAACGCCTGGAAGGGCCAGTAAACGACACAATGATCTAGGAATTCACTGAGCAAGAGTTCGTAGAAATGTAGCAGGTCAAAGAATCTCGAGCCAATCTCGAGGCATTCAAAGCAGAATTTCTCATACCAGAGTGACTCGAGATGAGTCACAGGTGAGTGTTGGGGGCTTGTTGGCCCTTGACCAAGATTTGGGACTTACTTGGTCATGATTGACCATTTTTGGGACTTTGACATCCTGTCGAAGTAGGAGCACAAGATGGAGTGGAGATCATGGGATCTTATCCCACTTTTGGGTCCTTTTTGGGATTTTGGAAATATGTAATGGGAAAGGGATGTCATCCCATGGGTTTACCCATGCTTAGGCCCACTTTTGTATGTATAAATAGAAGGATAGGCAATGTAAGAAAAAGTCGGAGTCGAATAGTATGTCTATGTGATGTATGCTAAGTGAAAGTAAGGTCTGTAAGAGCTTAGTTCCCATATGAGATCTACAGAAGCTGAGTGCAAGTTACTGTAAGAAGTTGTAGAAGGATTTTGTGCTATAACGCAAGGAAGAAGGATCTAGTAAGTTGTGCAAATCTTTGGTCTTGTGTGTAGTAGGGTTTGGTGGCTCTGTTCTTGTAACCGATTGAAGACACTAATAAAGAAGAAGAGTTGGTGGACATAGCCCCAGGGAGGGGGTGAACCACGTAAATTTGTGTGTTATGCTTTGTGCTTTGACTTGATGTGTTTATCACCTCTTTTGCTAAAGTTCTTTGATATATTTAGATAGATATACTTATGCTTTGTGCTTCTTAGATATGTGTGAATGTAGATCTGACTTGTATGAAGATACTTAGTGTTGAGCTACTGGATATGATATTTTTACTATTGTTAAGTGCTAAAATACTTTAGATCTAAATGAATGTTTTGATGCTCAGTGCTATTTGTGAAGTATAATAAGGGTTGAATATTGATGAATGATCGATGTTAAGTTCCCTATAAGTGACATAATCACATATATGTGTCCCATCTTAGGTTGTAGACACTTGAGTCCTACAACCACCTCTGTCTCTACCTCGGGTGAGACTTCATCTGCTTTACAGGTGTTGCCGAAAGGCCTGGTAGTTAGGGTTTTGTTGGTGCTCTCTTGTAGTGTTGAACCCTGGGTTTGCCCCTGTGCCAGCACAATGTGGCTCAACTTTTCATGGATCAGGTCTTCAAGCTTCATGGCATGCCACATTCTATTGTTTCTGATCACAACCCAACTTTCACCAACAATTTTTGGCAAGAACTGTTCAAGCTACAAGGCACCCAATTGCATCTCACCACAACTTATCATCCCCAGACTGATGGTCAAACTAAAGTTGTCAACAAGTGTTTGGAAACATATTTGAGGTGTTTTGCCTCGGAAAGGAAAAATCAATGGGCTCAATGGTTACCGCTGGGTGAATTGTGGTACAACACTTCATACCATACAACTACTTGCATGAGTCCTTTTGAAGAGGTATATGGACAAAATCCACCTTCAGTTCTCTCATATTTACCAGGTGTCTCTAAGGTCCATACGGTTGACCAAATTCTTATAGTTCAATAGGATATTCTCCATACCCTCAAAGGGAATTTGTTCATGGCCCAGAATTGCATGAAGAAAATAGCAGATCAAGGTTTCTATGAACATCAATTTGCATAAGGGGATTAGGTGTTTCTTCGACTACAACCTTACAAGCAAAATTCCCTCAAGGATGACCATTTTCAGAAACTGTTGCCCAAATTTTATGGTCCTTATATCGTTCTCAAGTGTGTGGGACAGGTGGCCTATCAGTTATCTTTTACTAGTCATTCTAAGCTCCATTGTGTTTTTCATGTTTCCTTCTTAAAGAAGGTGATTTGAACTAAGTTCCAAACTCAAACCAACCTTCCTGATTTGGATGAAGAAGGCTCCATTTGGCTACAACCACAAGCAATTTGGACCAGTGTGAGCATCATCTATGTCAGCGAACCATCAAGGAAGTCTTAGTCGAATGGAAAGATACAACTTGAGTAGATGCCACTTGGGAACCAACTACCATTCTGCAACAATTTCCACATCTCAAGCCTTGAGGACAAGGTTATTTTTAAGGGGGAGGACATGTTAGGGACCCAACCCCTCACGTAGGAAGAATTGTTGAGCCTGAGATGGGGGTGAATCAACATCAAGTACAATTTTTTTTTCTTTTTTTCAGGTTATACTTCAACCAGATTATATATTCAATTATATCCAATGAGCAATGAATGATAGTAGAAGAGTTACACCACAATACACCATGCACAATATGTGAGAAATAACCAATAGTTATTGTTCAAGGGAAGTAATGACTTCCAAGGGTAGCTACAATTTCCAAATATAAAGGGAGGGATAAAATTCTAAAAGGAAGATACAATCCTAGAATATCAAGAGATGGTTGACCTCTCCATCCTTGCCCCTTCCTTCCACCTAAGAATATATGAGAGATAATAAAACTTTACATTAAATCATCACCATTAACCAACCATCACATAGAACCTAATAATGCTTCCTGAGACTTCTTCAACTTTTGCAATTCTTCAATTCATGGAATACTCTGATCCTATAGATAATATTACTCAATGTATTCTCTAAAAGTACTCCAAGTTTCACTCCTAGAATCCTCCCCAAAAACAAGTTATAGAGAGAATGGTAGACCTTATTCAATTATGGTTTATTCAGGAGAGCGAACTTGTATAGAATGCCTCATGATCAATATTTAACATCAGATTTTGAAATTTGTACACAAGAAACTACAACCTGTACTCTTTCCAATGAAATTGGTCTCACTTCATTTGGATTCTCTATGAATAATTTATGACTTTTTTACCTGGAACACCTGTTTATGACTAGCTTTAGGGCTAGTAAAAAACCCTATCTTCCACAGAGTGTATCTCCAAAGTTGTAGCGAATAAAGAGATGAAATTTTTACCACAGGTACCTAGACATGTATTATCAATTCCATACCAATTGCACCATCTAAATCGTTCTACAAAAAAGTTATAGTGGAAATGGTAAGATGATCTGTAAATAACATACCTTAGAATATATCACCAAAAAACTTCATCCTCCCTTGAAATCCGACCTTTTTTATTTCAGAGTTCCTCTGAAATTCGACTTGTGTGTGTAAAATGAATGTATAATGATATGAATTTATACCCTTTATGTCACTTCCTTTTAACATTAGGGTCGACTTGACACTTTCTTATTTTGTAATTCTTTTCTTTAATTATCTTCAGGGTCGACCTGTACTTCCTTCTTCAATTCACCTTGTCATATTCAAAAAATCATTTCTCCTCAACCATGAGGATCTATGTGACGTGTCACCTACCACTGGAAGCAACATGATGTACACTATCCATCCATGGATGTTGTGTCTACATGTGCACTATCCTTCATGTCCAAATACCTTCATCAATCTTGAGGTCCAAAACCAATGACTAGGGTTGACTTCAATGCGAACAACCAATCTTCCAATAAGAATAATATATTCTGATGTAATAAAGGTTAATATTAATAAGGCCTAGCAATAAGGAAGAATAATTCCAATGTAAAAAGACCTAGTAGAAGCTTTCTCTTCTAGAAGGATCTTCCTCTAGATGGTTCTTTTGATAGACATATTTAGTATAAATATGAGTCGAGGGTATGAGAACTTTTGTCTTGGATATTATTGTAATAGAGCTCTACTCTGCTAGAGGTTGCCCCTTTGAAGAGGCAAGTGAAAATTTCTCTTAGTAATTAAAGTGCTATTTATGGTGTTATTCAGGTATCATTTTGTTATTATTGTGGTGTTGTTCTTGTTATATTGTTGTTCATATTCCATTTCTAGCTATTTATTTCTATTCTGCATACTTTTTATATCAGGAATATTACACTACCCAAGTATTGTTCCTCATGTTCATGCATTTACATTAGACTAGTATATGTGATTGTTGTTTCCCTCCATCTTTTTATTTGAATGGTATACTTGTAGTTTAATTTGTAGTTTAAATTTTATACTTCTTTGCTTTATCTTTCTATAGTAATATTCTTGTGTTTTCTCCACAACTAACCATTTTCTCTTGTTTATCTCACAACCTAGCTTAACAAATGATATTTTTCTCACGCATGCAATAAAATCCCCAACACACCCATAGAATCTCTAATGTTAAAACCATATGTTTGATATCACTTTTTCATGTTCCCAACCGCCTCTATACTCCTTTTAAAGGGATGGGGTACTCCAGAATAATCAAAATTGGTCTGCTATCATTTTGTATCATCCCCAAGATGTGTTCCTTGGCCATCCAATGCTACCCACAAGGATTGTTTTCCTCATACACATTCTATGAGGACAAATTTAACCTCTAACAAAAATACATGACATAATTCATATGAAAATATAAAAAAAGAATGGAAATGATAATGGATGTTATGAATACTTTCACTACCCATTAAACTGAATGCATTAGCAAAATAGAAAAAAATTCCACAGAGAAGCTAGCCATGAAGACTTATCTATAATTAAAGCTATGTCCACCAAATCACTTGCTAAGGGGTGATTTTCGACCCAAATATAGGAATCAACTATGGATTCCACCCAAATCCAAACCATGATAATTCCAACAAAAAGAAACCTCCTTTGGGGCTCTAAAATCAACCAACCCAATCCATTACTTTCATGACAATCCAATATTCTCACTACAAATCTCTTCAATCCCCCTTCTAGCACTAACACCATCCATGGAACTCTCTTTCACTGCCCCATATAGCACAAGGGATGCACACTCCTTCTCTACTCAACAATCCCTCATATTGCTCTTCACTTCTAGTGCTCTTCAATGTGTGCAAAAATATACTAATCTATTGTCTATAGTCTTGTAATAGCCCAAGATAGAAAACACTTGGCCTCTAATAGTTAATGAGAAAAAAAAGGTTGAAGGTATGAAGGTATTTTCCTTAGCTATTGTGAACATTGCATGCATGGCATTCCTCTCTAACTATCTTATTTCATTCCACATTTTTACTAGGAAGTTTCCCCAACTTCTATGGGATCTTACCAACCACAAAACACATACTAGGAAACCCCTACTATGATAGTCATAATAACCATTAAAATGAATAAACATCCCCATGACATGGAATCTTATCTCTAAGATCCATGCCCATGAATAGACACCTCCTCCAATAATGATAGAATCTAGATGGAAAAGACAATGAAATAATTTTTTTTACTTGAGATCCCTCTCTTTTCCCAAGGATATGTCAAATATGACACTTGTACTTAGTTCACTTGTACAAATCAAATATTGATAAGAATACTTACAAGAAAGAGTGGGAAAGAAATGGTAGTATCCCAAAGGAAAATGATAAAGTCAAATCAACCAACATCCCCCTTTACTCTTCTGCTCTTGTGGTATCATAGTCCCCTTGTTGCTCCCTCAAGAAACCAATTTGGTGGATTTTGTATTATTATGCACTTTCCCTTTTTTTACTTTCTTTACATATACATAAGTAGTATCCCTACCACATTCTAAGCCTAGACCACCTTGCACCACTTGGACTCTCATGCATTCACTAGTCAATCCTTGGCCTTGAACTCCACAATAGGAATGTTTACAGTGCAACGCTAGCTCATTACAAATTAAACCACATGGCTTGAATATTTTTTTTTTCCGGCTAAATTTTATGAGCATGTGTGAGACAAAATATTTCATGTATTCGATCTTAGAAGATATGCATTGAAAAAATTATGAAAATGTGTAAGATGCAAGGAGAAGTTATATGGTTTTTAACATAATTAAATGTATTATTTTTTATTATTTTAGCAAGACTATTTTATCAATAATATAATTTATTAATAACATAAGTATGAATTATAAGTCATTCAATTTATAATCCACTTTTAATAAAATAGAATTTAAAGGAGAGAAAAGTTTCCTATATCATTTACTATTACAATTAATTTTGGTATCTTACAATTTCTTTTGATGTTATGGGTTGTCTTGACATTCCATCATTTTTTAGATTTATTGCTCAATCTTCCTTGAATAGTTCCAATAAAAACCCTCTTGACATTACTTCATTTAAATTTGCTTCCAATCATTATCCAACTCTAAAATTTCTCTACATTTATTTATAAATTATCAATCAAGTTTTAATTTGCCTCATACCCTGCCTCACAAGAAAAATCCATAAAATGAAATATTTCATTCCCTTGATAACAACCCCCAAGTGGATGGAAGTTTATCTTATTATTTTTATTTTTTACACTTAGTTGAAGACACAAGGACTAGAGGGAGGATCAAAAGTTCCTTAAATTCTGCTTTCTTGGCACTAATTCGAAAGGAGAATAATCCTCGAACCTTTGGGGATTATAGACCTATAACACTTTGTAATCTATGCTACAAGCTGATTTCTAAGGTTATTACAAATAGGATAGAGCCAATACTTTCGAGGGAACTATCTTGTGAACAAATTGAATACTTAAAGGGTAGGCAGATTCTGGATGCCATTGGTACAATGCAAGAATGTATTCATAGTATCAAGGATAGAAAACAAAAAGCCTTGATACTTAAGATGGATCTTAGGAAAACATATGACTGTGTCAATTGGGATTTCCTTCGCATGATTCTGGTACAAAAGGGTTTTAGTGTTCATTCAATAAATTGGATAATGAGCTATGTGGTTAGTTCCTCATTCTCAGTTCTGATCAATGGGGAGGCCTCTCAGGAATTCAAAAGTGAACGGGGATTGTGCCAAGGATGCCCGCTTTCACCTTTGCTTTTTATTATTGTCATGGAAAGCATTAGTCTTCTCTTAGAAAAGGGACAAGGGGATGGAAATTTAATTGGTGTTAAGGTTTCCAGGATTGTCAAAATTCTTCATCTTATATTTGTTGATGATGTTCTTATCATGTCTAAGGCTTCTTTGGATGAATGGCAAGTGATCAAATCTTTGTTGGATCAGTTCTGTTGTTAAAAATTAGTCCACAAAAATCAACTTTTCATTTCTCTGGGATGCATGGAGTATTTCTGGAGCAGTTCAAAACCTTGTTTTCTTTTAATTTTGTGGAGATGTCTATGGGATTTCGTTACTTAGGGTACTTTCTAGAAGCGGATAAGAGTACCTTTTAATATTGGATATGGCTTATTGTAAAATTTGAGAAGAGGATCAAACAGTGGCGCAACCTATGGCTGACTCTTAGGGGAATATTTATACTCACTAAATCGGTTCTTGAAACTCAATTTGTTTATTGGATGGCCTTGGAGGAGGTTCTAGCCTCTGTCCTCTCAAGGATGCGTATTCTTATCTTTGACTTTATATAGTCCGTGGGTGGAAATACACATTGTATACATATTTGTAGTTGGGAGAATATTGCTAAGCCGAAACATCTGGGTGGTTGGGGTCTCTAGAACCTTTTCCTTTTCAACCATGCTTTGGAAGCTAATTCATTATGGCGTGTTTTGTTCAAGGATAGTATTTGGCATCAAGTGGTTAAGGATAAATATTTCCCCTATTTCTCTGTGGCAACCTGGCTTCGGTCGGCTTCGCCATTTCAACCTACTGCTTCACAAATTTGGAAAAATTTGCTAAAGACTTTACCAATCATCACATGGTGGATTAGTTAGAATATTGGGAATGGCTCCCTGATCTTGATTGGTCTGGATAAGATCTTGGGGATAGGATGTGCTTCTTTATTATCCCTAGAAATTTATGAGGTTCTAAAGGTGAAAAACATTTGTTTTCTTTTTTAAGATACGGCTCATGGAACTTTAGGTTTTGTCACAAATAAATGGAAAACAAGTGAAGACTTAGAACTCACTGGAAATATGGAAGCTGAACGGTGTTCTTACTGTAAGGCTTTCATTCTATCGGGGATTCAACTTCATACTAAAGAGGATTTTCTGATTTGGACAGGTGGTGATATTTCGGGATTTATCACTGTCAAAAATGTATACAATGCTTTCACAAAGAAATATTAGCCAACTCTTATTACAGATTGGCGAAGACAACTATGGATGTGGGATCTGGCACACGAGTTAAAACTTTTTTTTATGGATGGCACTAGAGAATAAGGTTCTTACCTGGGAAAATCTTAGAAAGAGGGGATGAGAAGGTTCGAGTATTTGTTCCTTATGATTTAGTGATGAGGATACTATTACACATTTGTTTATAACTTGTACCTTCTCACAAATAGTTTGGTATACTATCTCTACTATTTACAACTTTAATACCAATTGGGGAGGCAGATCGTTATCACAATGTTTTGAAACTTGGCTATCGGTGGAGAAAGCTCGGAGGACTCTTCCTGCATTGAATTGCTAGTATTTTTGGTTGGATAGGAACAAGTGCTTATTTGAATCCGGAACTCCCACTGTACTAGGTGTTGTGTACCAAATCCGAGGCTTGTTGGATGCTACTAGGGACGAAAATTCTCTATCACATTATCCAAAATGGAAAATAAACCTCTTGATTTTACCATGAAAAACATATGTTGGTTTGATGGAGCTTCACAAAACAATGGTACACTTTGTGGAGCTGGGGGTATCATTAGGATAGGGGGAACACAATATACAGGTGGACATTAAATTGTGGGATGGGTACAAATACTAGGGAAAAACTTCTCGGTGTATCGGAAAGCTTATCGTTAGCATGCAAACTTGTTATTGATCATCTACAGGTATTAATGGATTCAAAGATAGTGGTGGATTGGTTAAATAATAAATGTAATCTTTATGTTTCATCACTCTTGGGTTGGATGGAGAAGGTAAGGATCCTTATTACACTCTTCAAAGATATCATATTTGATCATATATATAGGGAAGAGAATGTGGATGCAGATACACTCTCAAAAAAGGCCCTCCAGGTTCCAAAAGGGAGGATCCACTTCAACAAATGGCAGCACAACCATGAGGACCCCCCACTTACAGTGCAGATTTATTTATAATATCGCTAGTTCATGGGGACATCTTTGGTTTTTTGGCTTTTGTAGATTATCTATATGTTAGGGACCTAACCCCTCACGTAGGTAGAATAATATATTCTGATGTAATAAAGGTCAATATTAATAAGGCCTAGCAATAAGGAAGAATAAGTACATTGGAAGAAGACCTAATAGAAGCTTCTACTTCTAGAAGGATCTTCCTCTAGATTGTTCTTTTGATAGGCATATTTAGCATAAATAGTAGTCATGGGTATGAGAATTGTTGTCTTGGATATTATTGTAATAGAGATCTACTTTGCTGGAGGTTGCCCCCTCGAAGAGGAAAGTGAACATTGCTCTCAGTAATCGAAGTTCTCTTTTTGGTGTTATTCTGATATCATTTTGGTGTTATTGTGGTGTATTTCTGGTTATATTGTTGTTCATCTACCATTTCTAGCATTTTATTTCTGTTATGCATACTTTTTATATCTGGAATATTACAAGTGGTATCAGAGCACTTTCCTCGATAGGAAATTGTGGGTTAATTTTTTTTTCAGGGTAGAGACGTATTTTGACGTCTTTAAGCTACAAAGATCTGTTGTTACGGGCATAAACCCATGATCATGGAATCATAAACTCATGAAATACAAGTGGTACTTAAGAGCACATATGTTGGACACCCTTGTAACCCTTGTTTCTACCCCTTCTAGTGGTAGCGCATCAGACAACACTTGTATACGGATTGACCTAGATTTCTTGAAGCCCTCTTTACATAAACTGATCGGCCTCCTGACTGTTATAGTGCCACCGATAACAACACTCAGGAACATACTCTCTAGTACCTGGGTAGTCGGGTAGTACAACTAATGGCACGGTCTAGCCTCCTTAGTTGGTGCCCTGAAATATTGGGTCGAGTACTACTGTTGGACCCCACACGTATATCAGAGAGCTATAGCACAAGGAAAACCCTTGCCTGTAGAACCCTTGAATACCTAACCCTTGGGGACATAAACAAAAAACAAAACAAACAAGATCTATTGCTGCGTAGTCGTGTTCGAGTTGCCAAATAACTACATAGTTATTTTTGATTAAGCATTTGGGAATTTCATCACTGCAGTATTCTTTAGGCCAGAGTATAACTCCATAGGTGTAAAAAAAAAAAAAAAGTCTGGATTTTGTTGCACCATTATTTGAGACCTATTCCATTGTATTTATCTCTTCTCCCTTATCACATTCATACCTATCATTTTTCATAAAAAAAATTGACCCCACCCACCCCTTTTTGGTTCCCTCGTCATCATGGCCCATACCCATAGCCAAGACTTGGAAGCTCACTTCAACACCTTGCAATCTAATTTCATAGAGACCCAACAAGAAGTGAGACAACTCAATGCCATTATTTACACCATCAATAAAAACATGCATTCCTCCATCGCTGCCTCAATCGAGGAACTCAAAGAAGACCTCAAAAAGTAAATTACCACCCATCTTGAATCTGTCTCTTCGATGATCTGCACCAAGCTGCATATCCCTGAAGATCCCCCCTTATCTGACCCACCTTTGCATACCGAAGTTGAAACTTCCTCTCATTCCCATAATTTTATGTCCCATCGCTTTCAGTGTGACCTACGCCTTGTGCGTGTGGAGGTGACCAAATTTGATGGCTCGGATCACACTAGTTGGGTAACTCAAATGGAACATTATTTTTATTTGTACGACATTACAGATGACTTGGCCAAACTCTGGTATGGTGTTCTCCATCTTGATCAAGAATGTTGGCAATGGTGGAAATCGAGAAAAACTACATGTCAAGGGTACGTTTCTTAGACACACTTTGTGGCAGAGCATTATGAACGTTTTGACACTGACACCAACCATTTAGGTTGTTTGACAAAGTTGAAACAATCTGGCATAGTGGAAGACTTTATAACTGCTTTTGAGTGATTGGATTTTCATACAGAGGGCATGTCTGATGCTTTTTTCTGAGAATGTTTTATCAGTGGCCTCAAGGATGAGATTTGTGCCCATGCCTTCATGGCTCAACCTCAGAATTGGGTGGAGGCTACTAAAAGAGATAAGGAAACAAAACAAGTTGTCTCTTCTCAAAACTAGAAAGCCCCCTTTATTCCTCATACTAAACCAATAAATCCCACTCCTCCTTCTACTCCACTAAAGATCCAAAAATTGACCAGGGTCAAAATGGATGAACGCCAACTCAAAGGCCTTTGTTATAATTGGGATGACAAATATTTCCCCGGACACAAGTGTAAGGAACAAAATATTTTTATGGCCATCTCAGAGGATGTTTCATAAGAGGATGTTGAAGATCCCCTTGTGTCTATGTCACCTGAACCCTCTAACATAACCCCTCCCTCAGACCCTCCCGAAGTAGAACCGGTCATTTCCCTAAATTCTCTCACTGAATTCTTTGCTCCCCAATCCCACAAGCTAATTGGTTACATCAAGCATAGGAAGGTCATCATTCTTGTTGATAGTGGAAGGACCCATAATTTTATTCATCGCTACATTTCCCAAGAAACTAATTGATATATTCATGCAGTCAATAATTTCCAAATCATGATTGCCAATGGCGGGTCCATGAAATGTGGAGGGTGTTGTGAAAATGTGTGTCTCCAAATTGGTAACTACCACCTGAAATCTCATATGTTTTCTATCGACATGGGCGGTTGTGACATTGTGTTGGGTGCAACCTGGGTAAGGAATTTGGGTCCCATCCTCATGGATTTTAAGGAATTAACCATGCAATTCCACCAGGAGGGACAACAATATAATTTCCAAGGCGTCACTGCTAGTTCTCCTGAGACAATTAGTTCCCATCGCATGGAAAAGCTGCTAAAAAAAGGTCATTCTGGCATTATTTCATAACTCCATGCCATACAAGCAAATGAGACACCCTCTGTGCTATAGGACCTCCAATCCATCCTCTCTAAAAATCAAGTGGTTTTTTCCACTCCCCAGGGACTCCCTCCTTCCCGTGGTGTTCATGATCATTCCATTCCCCTTATCACAGGAAGCCTTCCTCCCAATATCCGTCCCTATAGTCACCCCTTTTCCCAAAAAAATGAAATTGAGAAAATGGTTCAAGAAAGAAGGTTCTTGGCACATGTTTACTGACTTCCGCACCCTCAACAAACTTACCATTAAAGATAAATTTCCCATTCCTATCATTGATGACCTCTTGGATGAATTGAGTGGCGCCCAGTTCTTTACTAAACTTGATCTTCATTCTGGCTACCACCAAATCCGTATGAAAGAGGAAGACATTCCTAAGATTGCCTTTAGAACTCATGAGGGCCACTATGATTTTTTGGTCATACCCTTTGGTTTGTGTAATGCTCCCTCCACTTTCCAAAGCCTCATGAATCATGTCTTCCATCCTTTTCTCCATCATTTTTTGTTAGTTTTCTTTGATGATATCTTCATCTATAGAAAAACCTAGATAGACCACCTTACTCCTGTGGATCGAGTTTTCCATCTACTCTCTCAGCACATACTTTTTCTGAAACAATCTAAATGTGCTTTTGGCACCTTGGAAGTCGAGTACTTGGGTCATCTTGTTGGAAAGGATGGAATCAGGGTGGATCCTAAAAAGATTGAAGCTATGCAAGACTGGCCTCACCCAAAGACTCTGAAAAGATTGCGTGGATTTCTGGGCTTAACAGGTTATTATCACACGTTTGTTAAGAATTATGGAAAGATTGCGGCACCTCTCACTACATTCCTTAAAAATAATTCTTTCACTTGGATTCCAGCAGCTGCTCAGGCTTTTCAAACCTTGAAGATGGCCATTTTCACCACTCTAGTCCTAGCCCTTCCTGATTTCACAAAGACCTTTGTCCTGGAATGTGATGCTTCAGGGAAAGGAATTGACGTTGTCCTTATGCAAGAGGGTCGACCTTTGGCCTTTACCAACAAACAACTGTCTGAACAAAATTTGGGCAAATGAATCTATGAAAAATAAATGTTGCCTGTTTTGCATGTCGTTGATCTTTGACACCCTTATGTCATTGATCTAGAAAAACACATTTCCTCCCTAGAGAAACAAAAATGGGTGACTAAGCTCTTTGGATATGATTATGAGATCATTTCCAAGAAAGGAAAAGACAATGTCGTTGCGGATGCACTTTCCCAAAAATATGAAGATGAAGGGTCCCTTTTTTCTCTCTCCTTCATTGTACCAGATTGGCTCCAAGTCATTCTCCAGGAATGGCTACATGATCCCAAAAGTTTGCATCTGATATAACAATTGCAGTCCAATTCTCGAGTTTCCCCAAGATACTCTTGGATCCATGATGAGCTTCGATACAAAGGCCGTTTGTATTTAAGTAAACAGTCAAATTAAATCGATGGTACTTGCTGAGCTTCATGGTACACCCACAACTGGGCACTTTGGGTTTACAAAAGCCTATGACAGGGTCAAACGTTCTTTTTTCTGGGATAGTATGAAACATGACATTCGTAATTTTGTGGCTGAATTTGATGTGTGTCAATGCAACAAGGGAGAAACAGTCAAATCTCCTGGCACACTACAACCGGTTCCGATTCCACCTACTATTTGGCAGGATATCTCTATGGATTTTATTGTAGGCTTACCTAAATTTGGAAATAAATTAGTCATCATGGTGGTAGTTGATCACCTTTCCAAGTATTCTCATTTCTGTGCTCTTCAACACCCATTTACAACATCCATTGTGGCTCAACTTTTCATGGATTAGGTCTTCAAGATTCATGGCATGCTGCATTCTATTGTTTCTGTTCACGACCCAACTTTCACCAAACAATTTTGGCAAGAACTGTTCAAGCTACAAGGCACCCAATTGAATCTCATCACAACTTATCATCCCTAGACTGATGGTCAAATTGAAGTTGTCAACAAGTGTTTGGAAACATATTTGACGTGTTTTTCCTCGGAAAAGAAAAAATAGTGGGCTCAATGGTTACAACTAGCTGAATGGTGGTACAACACTTCATACCATACAACTACTAGCATGAATCCTTTTGAAGCGGTATATGGACAAAATACACCTTTAGTTATCTCATATTTACCAGGTGTCTCAAAGGTCCAGGCTGTTGACCAAACACTTATAGTTCGAGAGGCTATTCTCCATACCCTCAAAGAGAATTTGGCCATGGCCCAGAATCACATGAAGCAACAAGAAGATCAAGGTCGCTCTGAACGTCAATTTGCAGAAGGGGATCATGTGTTTTTCCGATTGCAACCTTACAAGAAAAATTCCCTCAAGGCTAACCATTGTCAAAAACTGGCGCCCAAATTTTATGGTCCTTATACTGTTCTCAAGCATGTGAGATAGGTGGCCTATCAGTTAGATTTGCCCAGTCATTCTAAGCTACATCTTGTTTTTCATGTTTCCTACTTAAATAAGGTGATTGGAACTAAGTGCCAAACTCAAATCAACCTTCCCGAGTTGGACGAAGAAGGCTCCATTTGGCTACAACCAAAAACATTTTTGGACCAGTGTGAGCATCACCTACATCAATGAACCATCAAGGAAGTGTTAGTCCAGTGGAAATATACAACCCCAAGAGATGCCACTTGGGAACCAAAAAATCCTGCAACAATTTCCACATATCAAGCCTTGAGGACAAGGTTGTTATTAAGGGGGAGGACATGTTAGGGACATAACCCCTCACGTAGGTAGAATAATATATTCCAATGTAATAAAGGTCAATATTAATAAGGCCTAGCAATAAGGAAGCATAAGTCTAATTTAAGAAGACCTAATAGAAGCTTTCGCTTCTAGAAGTATCTTCCTCTAGATGGTTCTTTTGATAGACATATTTAGTATAAATAGTAGTCGAGGGTATGAGAACTATTGTCTTGGATATTATTGTAATAGAGCTATGCTCTGCTGAAGTTTTCCCCCTCGAAGAGGCAAGTGAACATTGCTCTCAGTAATCAAAGTGCTCTTTTTGGTATTATTCTGATATCATTTTGGTGTTATTGTGGTGTTATTCTGGTTATATTGTTGTTCATATTCCATTTCTAGCATTTTATGTATGTTCTGCATACTTTTTATATCTAGAATATTACACTATGGAACTTTTTGTAAACTCGACATTAGTTCTTTTTTGGAATGATCAAAACAATACATATTTTGGACTTTTATCAAAGGGATAGAGGAAGAATAGTAGAA
>ML780999.1:508954-538848 GCA_009831015.1 Picea engelmannii | reverse complement strand
TGTGCATGCTCTATATATCTAGTTAATCAAATTACATATTTGGTATGTATAATTTATGTTGTCCAGGAACCTATAATTTGATAAATTCCAATTTCTTGTGTCTAGGAGCCCTTGTTTTAGATAAAACTAATTCGGGAATGCTAGTTTTTTTGTGCTTTTGTCCACGAACCTATGTAACAGACGTAGGCCCTTAAAATTCAAATAGTCCGCAAGTCTGATTGTCAATTTGTATATCGCGGAACTCTGGTTGCTATTTGTAGGGCACAGAACAATAGAAGCCCAATTTTCAGCCCGCTAGCCTGAGAACCCGCGATCCAAAAACTGGCTAAGTATGGGGCTCTGTGCATGCTCTAGAAAATCTCATCCCCATACTTTATAAAGGTACATATTTCGTTTGTATAAAAGTAAATATCTACTTTATAAAATTATATATTTGATATGTATAATTTATGCTATCCAAGAACCTATAATTTGATAAATTTCAATTTTTATTGTGTCCTGGAGCCTTTGTTTTAAATAAAACTAATTCGGGAATGCTAATTCTTTTGTGTTTTTCTCCTGCCTGCTCATTTTCAAAATTAAATATGAGATAAATCACTCACTCAAATTTGAGATATCATATTTCTCTCTCTCTCTCTCTCTCTCTCTCTCTCTCTCTCACACACACACACACACACACACATATATGTTTCTTTAAATTTCTAGGAATATGTAACACGTTTTATTTTTTTTTATATAAATGTCATAAAATTGTGTTCACTACTTTTTTCCTACTCACACATATAGAAAGTATGTCATTTATTGCATCTTTACCACCTGTCCTTCATACTGCTTTCCACAGAGGCCCTTAAAATTCAAATAGTCCTCTTGTCAATTTGTATATCACGGAACTTTGGGTGCTCTTTGTAGGCCATGGAACAACAAAGGCCCAATTTTCAACCCGCCAGCTTGAGAATCCACGATCCAAAAACTGCCTAAGTATGGAATGAGGGCTCTGTGCAAGTATGGAATGAGGGTTCCATGCATGCTCTATAAAATCTTATCCCCATACTTTATAAAAGTACGTATTTCGTATGTATAAAATTAAATATCTACTTTATAAAATTACATATTTGGTATGTATAAGTTATGCTGTCCAGGAACCTATAATTTGATAGATTTCAATTTCTTGTGTCTAGGAGCCCCTGTTTTAAAGAAAACTACTTTAGGAATGCTATTTTTTTGGTACTTTTGTACTATTTTTTTGTGTTTTTGTCCACCGGCATATGTAAAACGTATGTAAGGAAAACTAATTTGAGAATGCTAAATTTTTTGGACAGGACCCCCTTAAAATTCAAATAGTCCGCAAGTCCGATTGTCAATTTGTATATTGCAGAACTCTCAGTGCTATTTGTAGGGCACATAACAATAAAAGCCCAATTTTCACCCCGCCAGCCCGAGAACTTGGAATGAGGGTTTTGTGCATGCTCTATATATCTACTTAATCAAATTACATATTTGTTATGTATAATTTATGCTGTCCAAGAATCTATAATTCGATAAATTTCAATTTCTTGTGTCCAGGAGCCCTTGTTTTAAAAAAAACTAATTTGGGAATGCTAGTTTTTTTGTGCTTTTGTCCATGAACCTATGTAACAAACGCAGGCCCTTAAATTTCAAATAGTCCACAAGTTCGATTGTTAATTTGTATATCGCGGAACTCTGGTTGCTATTTGTAGGGCACGAAAAAACAAAAGTCCAATTTTCATCCCACCAGCCCGAGAGCCCGCGATCCAAAAATTCAAATAGTTCGCAAGTTCGATTGTCAATTTGTATATCACATAACTCTTGGTGCTATTTGTAGGGTACAGAACAACAGAAGCCCAATTTTCAGCCTGCCAGCCCCAGAACCTAGAATGAGGGTTCCATGCATGCTCTATATATCTACTTAATCAAAGTACATATTTGGTATGTATAATTTATGTTGTCCAGGGACCTATAATTTGATAAATTTCAATTTCTTGTGTCCAAGAGCCCTTGTTTTAAAGAAAACTAATTCGGGAATGCTAGTGTTTTTGTGCTTTTGTCCACGAACTTGTGTAACAGACGTATGCCCTTAAATATCAAATAGTCTGTAAGCTCAATTGTCAATTTGTTTATCGCGGAAGTATGGGTGCTATTTGCAGGGGACAGAACAACAGAAGCCCAATTTTCAGCCCGAGAACCTGCGATCCAAAAATTCAAATAGTCCGCAAGTCCGACTATTAATTTGTATATCGCAGAACTCTCGGTGCTATTTGTAGGGCACAGAACAATAGAAGCCCAATTTTCAGCCCGCCAGCCCCATAACCCAGAATGAGGATTCCGTGCATTCTCTATATATCTACTTAATCAAATTACATATTTGGTATGTATAATTTATGTTGTCCAAGAACCTATAATTTGATAAATTTCAATTTCTTGTGTCTAGGAGCCCTTGTTTTAAAGAAAACTAATTCGGGAATGCTAGTTTTTTTGTGATTTTGTCCACAAACCTATGTAACATATGTAGGCCCTTAAATTTCAAATAGTCCGCAAGTCCGATTGTCAATTTGTATATCGCAGAACTCTAGGTGCTATTTGTAAGGCACGAAACAACAGAAGCCCAATTTTCAGCTTGCCAGCACGAGAACCTACGATCCAAAAACTGGCAAGTATGGGGCTTCGTGCATTCTCTACAAAATCTCATCCCCATACTTTATAAAAGTATATATTTCGTATGTATAAAAGTAAATATCTACTTTATAAAATTACAAATTTGATATGTATAATTTATGTTGTCTAGGAACCTATAATTTGATAAATTTCAATTTCTATTGTGTCCACGAGTCCTTGTTTTAAAGAAAACTAATTCAGAATGCTAATTCTTTTGTGTTTTTCTCCACAAACCTATGTAACAGACGTTACTAGTATTTTTTGGTTTTTTTGTCCATGAACGTATGTAGAAAACTACTTCGAGAATGCTAAATTTTTTGTGTCCAAGAACCTTTTAAATGTTAATAATTTTTTATAAATTTCGGGAAAAAAATAATTCGGGAATACTATATTCTACATGGAAACCACATGTACTTCAACTTCCTACCCACGTGTCTCTACTCAGTCGCATTTATTCCCATTCCAACCTGGTAGGGACCATGCTACCATGCAACACTTGTTTATTATTGTTATATTACTTATAGCCATATTTATAGCCATATTGACTTAGATGTAAGATATATCATGTCTACTTTCTCTCTTATTTATAAATCAGGAAATTCATTTTAATAGTCATCTCATATTATTTACTATTGTTATATTACTTATAGCCATATTGACTTACATGTAAGGTACATCATGCCTACTTTCTCTCTTATTTATAAATCAAAGAAATCGATTTTGGTAGTCATCTCATATTATGCATTTGGATATGTTAAAATTGGAGTCATCTCATATTATGCATTTGGATATGTTGTAATTGAAGGTTCCCATGAAATAGATTCTTATTTACTCATTCACTTTTTATTGGAATACTTTTTCATTTACATTATCCACGTGACATAATTTGACTGAATTAATGATTGATTGATGCTAGTTGTTGGCACGACTTATAATAAAATCACGTGTATTTCACAAAAACATAAAATTTCATTGAAAATGAAGCGTACCCATTGAATATCTTCAAGATTCAAAGATAGCTCCAGCATGCAATAACAACAATACATAAATGGCATATGGCGGAAAGCCAAAATCCCAAAAGGAAAAAATCCTTTCTAAATCTAGAACGAAAAACGCAAATGCATGCACAAAGGGTAATGTGGAGATAAATAAAACCTCGAAAAATGCATGCACGAAGGTTAATGAGGAGATAAACAAAACCCCGAAATCAGTGCATCTGCTCCCCGGAAAAAGTCTAGCCAAATTGACAGTTGTTGGGAAATACATTGTAGGAAGTAATGGTTTTCCCATCACTGGTGGTCACCTTGAAGGAAAGGCTCTACCCGTCACGACAACTCTTTCTTAGCCAACTCAATGCATCTGCCACTCGGTTCACTGTCCCTTTTATGTAAGTAATCTTGAAGTCATACTCGCGAGGAAATTCCAACCAACATTGTTGTTGCGCATTCAGGTCGTTTGCGTACAGATGTGTTGTAGTCCATAGTGGTCCGTCTTTAGTTCAAATTTTCCTCCAACAAGGTATTGTCTCCAAACCTTCAAGGCATGTTCAATGGCTAACAACTCCAAATCAAGCATCGCATAGTTTGCCTCATGCCTTCTCAGTTTCCTCGAGATGCAGGTGATCACTCAACCGTCTTGCATCAAGACTCTACCTAAGCCTTCCTTGGATGCATCAATGCATACCAAGAAGTCTGCATCCATGTCAAGGATATTTAGTATCGGTGCTATTGTCAATAGATCCTTGAGCCTCCGAAATGCTACCACTCATTTCTCGGTCAAAAAAAACTTCTTGTTATTCTTATGCAATTCCGTGATTGGATTTGCTATCTTTGAAAATCCCTTGATGAACCATCGATAATATCCTATTAAACCCATGAATCTACATACTTCCAGGACGTTCATCGACACAGGCCATTCCATAATAGCCTTGACCTTCACTGGATCCACGACGATACCTTTTGTCAGAGATGACATGCCCTAAGTAGTGAATCTTTGATTGATAAAAAGAGCATTTGGACAACTTCCCATACAATTTGTGCTCTTCCAGACACTATATTACCAAGCGCAAGTGTTCATCATGCTCAGCAGTCATCTGAGAGTAAATCAAAATATTGTCAACGAATACTTGGATGAACCTGTCCAAGTACTCGTGGAACACCCCGCTCATCAAACTCATAAAAACCCTTGGGGCGTTTGTCAGTCCAAATGGTAAAATAGTAAACTCGTAATGTCCAAACCTCATCTTAAAGGAGGTCTTAGGGACATCATCCTCCTTTATACATAAATGGTGATACCTTGATTGCAAATCGATTTTTGAGAAAACTGCCACACCCTTCAATTGATCGAATAGATAATCAATCCTCAACAACGGATACTGATTCTTGATCGTTTCCTTATTTAATTGACGGTAGTCAATGCAAAGCCTCCATGACCCATCCTTATTTCATATGAAAATAACAGGTGCAACCCATGGTGACACACTTGGACGTATCAGTCCCAGGTCCAACAATTCTTTCAGTTGCATTCTCAACTCTTGTAACTCTGGGATCGACATCCGATAAGGCGTTCTAGCTATCGGTTTAGTCCTCAGTTTTAGGTCTATAGTAAAATCCAATTCCCTCTTCAGAGACATCCCAGGTAACTCCTCTAGGAAGACATCCGCAAACTCTCTCACCACAGGAAGGTGTTCTAGACCTTCTGCTACTCCCTTCTCATTTAACGCAAGGATCGCATAAAGCTTACATCCCTTGCACATGCTCTTCCATAGTTGCAAGGAAGAGATGACCCTCAGGGAAAATCCCTGGTTCCATTCTACAATCACACGTTTTTTTCCCTCATCATCGACCAAGATCAACCATTTTGTCTTACAGTTGAGTATCACCTCATGCGATTCCAACCAGTCCATACCAATCACAACATCATAAGATACTAAGAGTGTGACACACAAGTTGGCCTTGGTGACAAACTCTCCCAAGTTAAGGGTACATCTCGTAACCCTTCCTCCAACCTTATGTTTGGCTCTCCAAGCCCTCTATATGAAGATAAAATCATCTTGTTCAACTTCCTTTACCTTAATCCTTTTTAGCACTGCACCAGAGATGAAACTCTCAGTAGCATCGATATCTATCAAAATACTAAGGGTCTGGTCAACGACGGTACCTGACGTCTCGAGCACATTCAAATGGTGCTCATATTGGTGGTTATTCACCACTGCATGAATCCAATGGGCCTTGCCCAAACACCCATGGTAGTGGGTTTGGCTGATCCAGAGGCTTCGACCCTTCCTCTAGGCAGTAATGTTTTTAATGTGGCTCTCCACAATCCAACACACCTTCTTCGGTCCAATACTCCTTTTACCCGAAGTAGAAGCTGAATTCTAACCATAAGGTCGGACTTGAACTTCTTGACCTTAAGTTTCTGGGTAATTTGGTGTATATCATAACGAAGCATCTAGAGAATGGGCCTCATACTTGGGCACAATGCACTTGCCTTGTCGCAAGGCATCGAACTCATTAAGTTGATGCTCAATGAATTCCTCAGAAAGACACCTCTCCTCAAACCATGTCTCGAACAATTCCCATGACACGTCATCGACGACCATGTTCAAAAGTGGTAGGAGTGTCTTCTTCCATAGAATATCTCTCATATTCAGTCAAAAGACCACCATGCAAACCTTCACGTTGGAGGTCATAATCGTGAATCATGAAGCACAACACCTTTCTCTACAAACATGCCTCAACGGCATAGCCGTCCACGACACTCGTGGTATCGAGAACTCAACTCTCTCGATTTCTCGATGGATACTAATGATACTAGCTAGGGCACACTGTGGACCCTCAGGGGTACAGGTGCCCCGACCTCATCTTAGTACTGATGATGAATCAAGGCCCTTTGACAATACCTAGAAGGGCCTTGTCATACCATCATCATCCCTTACAATAAGCGAATCTAGCCCAAGGAATTGTTCCTCCCCTTGGGGGTTCAACTCTGAGGGTGCAGGATCTTCTGGAGGTGTCACACCTCCTTCCACGACACCACGTTGCGAACCTCTGAGGAATCCTCTAAATGAGATCACCACAAGGACACATTAAGGTTTTTAATTAATGCAAGGGTTAATACTCACAGGTTTACTGCAGTGGAAATCCTGGTGATCCATAGTCACAAGGTTGAACCTAAATTGATACCATATGTAACGACCCCATCATTACGTCTACAATTGAAACAACAGTGCAATTTTTTTTTCTCACAAAAATAGGACAACAATGATGATTACAGCTAGACGACACAACTAACGGTGAGCACCACACATGTAGAACATGCAACAACATCTAAGACTCCACACACTGGCACACGGGCAACTGGACAACATATGCACTGGACAATGAGGAGGAATGACTACCCACTCGACACGACATGACACGCCTAAAATCTAAGGGATCGTTTACCCCTCATGACACATCGACCTGGATGAAGAAGGCTAAAACCTCTGGGCGCGCTAACCAAACACATGAAGGCATTCCACCCATGCACCCAAGACAACTTACAACGCTCGTCAACACTCACACAGCATGTACCGACTCTAGCCAAGTTCTCGTTCGTTGCTACCCAATAGGGCGCAACATGATTCCCTCATCAGGAATCATGTCACCCCTAGGTGATAGACACATCAATAACCTTGGCACAGCACATCCTATCTAGACCAAGGACTCTATATAAACCGATGCGCTAGGAGCTGAAATAACTAACAGGAAGACTATGCCTACGCCCCCAACCAACGGGTAGACACGACGCAAGATACCTTTGAATCAACTACGTGAAGGACTGGAAGACTCTTGTTTCCTACAATACAACATGTGGTGTAAAGGTAGACCAATTACCCTTCCATCTCGACCTAAGGCGCGAGGCACAAAACTGCCAAAAGCTAAAGGCCGGTAAGGTTTTAGCTGAGCAACCACTAAACTCTCATTCAAAATCTTGCGCAAACTAAAAGACTAGTACCCCCATAATCATGATGTCTAATGCATCCTGATATCCATCAAGCAAGAAGTCTAGGGGCGAAGGAGTGTACCTTTATCATTACTATTGTCGTCAAGCTATCATAAAGGTAAAAAAATAGGCACTTGACCAAATCAAACACTTGTCAACAATAAATATTGTTCATTAAAAAGGTGAACTCTTGATGTTTTTATAGGTGATCTATGCTGCCCCAAAAACGATATTGATGTTAAAATAATCAACCAATAATTAACCAGTTTAACTTAAATGACAAGGTTGTATGAATTATTAATCACAACTTTAATATACAAGTTATAGCTAGTGTCCAATTAAGTTCTTCGATAAATGCGTTGGTCAAATAATGCCATTCATAAAACACATGAGGTGGATGTCTAAAATTGTTTCCATTTCCATGTTAAAAAGGTGCAATCAACAATTAATGACAAATCATGGTCTTTAAAGAAGCAACACAATCATTCTCGAATATGTAAAAATGATGTACAGAGACACATCAGAAGGGATTTACATTACTATCATCAATAAATAGCCAAGATCGTTGTACCAACACGCACCAGAAGGGAATACCTATTTTATGTCACACAAAAAGGCAAAATGTAGTACCAATCCACACCAGAAGGAATTACACGTTTTCTGTCATTAATAAAAGGCAAAATGTCGTACCCATACGCACCAGAAGGGAATACATATTTTATGTCATTAGAAAAGGGCATAATGTGGTACCAATCCGTACCAAAACAAATTACACGTTTTCTATCATTAATAAAAGGAAAAACACAAGCTACAATTTAATGGCAAATCATGCCCATTTAGTGGCAATTCGAGCCCATTCAATAAAAAACTCAATCAAATTATTGACAATTTGTATCCACTCAACAACAAATGCAGTCAACCATATACATTAAACAAATAAAAGGGCAAAATGTAGTTGTTCCAGCAGCAACACAATCAACAATTTAAAGGGTAAGATGTGGTCATTCCAGCAACAACACAATCAATAATTTAAAGGGGTAAAACATGGTCATTCTAGCACCATAAAGGAAATTACATTGTTGTCAATAATAAATTGGGCCACACGCAGTACAATCACACCAGAAGGGATGACATTGTTGTCATTAAAATTTGGCTAGTCATTGTACAAGCCCACCATAAGGAATACATACTTTCTGTCATTGATAATTAAGAAAATCATTATGCCAAACACCCCCGAAGGGAATCACTTTGTTTTCATCATTAGAAAAGAAAAATTGTGTCCATTCATTAAAAAAACGTAGTCAACAACATACACTACCCACATAAGAAAATTGTTGTGCAAAAATGCACCAGACTGGAAGCTACATTGTCGTCATCATTTAGAAAGGAAAATCGATGTTCAAATCACACCAGAAGGAAACTATATTCCCAAAGAAACGTTTGTTTCCAAGTAATTCATTTTTATAATAAATCAAGTGGAGGTAAAACACGATAGCTTTCGCTGGGTGAGAATTGCTATTGAAGTAAAATATAAGCAGAAGAAAATCTCAATTCTGTGGCTAAGGGGTTAAGGAAATTTCGGTCTAGGTAATGTGGAGACAATCAGGGTAAAATCGTAGTGCTAATTCGCCCACGAATTACATTAAATTACAGAGAACAATTAATCATTGGCCAATAGAATTACAAGCAAAGAGCTAAATTATCCATTAAATTAAAACATAGAGTTAAATTATTCATCACACGTAAAACACAGAGAAAATTCATCCATCAATGCATAAAATCACAGTCAAGAATGTAAAACGCAAAGAACAGTACGAGAGACACAAAGATCCATAGGGAAGCTCATTGAGATGATCATAGAGATAAACCAACAAGGACGCAAGAAATCCAATGCAAAGGTACTTTTGCTAGAAGGTGCAAGGCATCGATAAGCCAAGTACAAACAACAAAGGTGGACGACTGATAGGAACATCCTCCGCTCAACATCCACGCAAAAAAAAGTAGGGTGTTGAGATCCATAGGTCTATTAATGCCAAAGAGAAAACCGTAGATCAGGCTCCTGGCTGACTGCTCAAGTGCGGATTGATGAGCTAGGGGTGAAGACAAAAAAAAATAAACCGCAATCATTGCAATCAATAAACCTCAGGATGGTCAAGACATGGAGGGATCGAAGGCCATGGGAAATAAATCAACATCAAGCAAGGTCTATGGGAAATTTCAGTCATCAACTAGAATGCTAAGACAATGATTTTCTTTACCCAATTAAACATACAAAACTAAAATCATGATTCAAACTAACAATCTACCATGAAAAAATAAGGAAGCGTACCATTTCCCAATCGCCCGCTCTGAGTTGATGTCCCACACGCTCTATGCAACTCCCGCTTATCAACCAATGAGACTTCACCGATACCTCCCAGCCAACAGTAGGGCTACTCTTCTTCCCCCTTAGCCCCCCAAGATGCAAAGGGGCCACACACACAACCAGAGAATCAACTAGCTCCTAGCTCGCCTTGCAAAGCTGAGCTACCACTCATCACTGAGCTAGGTATCCCAACTCCCACAAGCTAAGTCAGTCAAGTATAGATTTTTGTAGTGTAAAGTTATGCATAATAGAAGAGATCCATCATCCTTCTCCTCCCTCCAATATATATAGTTTCAAAGTCCTTTACTTTCCAAAATCCCTATTTAATTTAATGTTTAATAAATCAATTCCTAAAAATCCTCCCTGTACAAGTGTCACCCATCCCCTTCATTGCTCCATAAATTAATTTATTTAATTAATTAATTACCCCTATTTCCCTCACCCACCTAAAATCAATCCTATAATCACTCCTAGGTGTCCCCATATTCCCTTATAATTTTTAATGACTTTCCCCCTTACCAATTTACTAGTTGAGTTAATTTAGAAAGTTCTTAAATGCTAGATACCTTACTAAGTTTGACTTTCTTCTTTTTCTCTTGTGTTTCCCTTTTCTTTTTATGTTTCCCGCTTTTCCTAGTTTCCTAATTATTTTAGATTTCCCTCTTTCCCCTTTTATTTAAACTCAAAAAGGCATGTGCAGAAACTTACCCCTTTTCCCTTTTTCTTTTTAATGAATAAATATTTAATTAGCATAATATAGTAAAACGATTATTTCCCTTTTTAAAATTTTATCTCAAAAGATTTTTATAAAACATTTAAATTGCTTACTCCCTTCTTGTCACAAGATTAAAGAAGATTACCATCATTATTATATATATATATATATATATTAAATAAAAAGATAAAATTTTACTGCCAGTATAATTTAGACCTAGACTTTAATCTTCGTCCTGGGTGACGTTTATTAGGGAAAATTGTTTTAAAAATTGTTATCACGTTATTCGTCCTAAGGCCATATAGGTTCATTCATTTATCATTAACAACGCGACGTGACCTTCAAGACACATTAGGTGCTCCAA
Organism: Picea engelmannii; assembly: GCA_009831015.1. Lineage (NCBI taxonomy): Eukaryota > Viridiplantae > Streptophyta > Pinopsida > Pinales > Pinaceae > Picea > Picea engelmannii. The sequence goes on along the minus strand of ML780999.1, from coordinate 527,745 downwards.
GGGTGCCACTCGCCTCTTTCTGTTTCTCTTACACGACGTTCCCTTTAGGATGCAATACGTGCTCCAAGGGTGCCACTCGCCTCTTTCCATTTTTCTTGCGTGACGTTCCCTTCAGGATGCACCACATGCTCCAAGGGTGCCAATCACCTCTTGACTGACTTGGTAGAAATAAAAAACCCCTGGAGTCAGTACTCCACCAGGTGAACTTGTGGGAGACTAAGGGCCTCTAAGGAATAAGTCCCTCACCTTATTGCGCACCCCTTAGAATCATCGTGAGCGACTGTCACAGTCTTCCCTCATGGAATCGTGGGTCCTCTCGAACTAGGTAAATGTTAAACTACAGTTCAAGCCACAACGGGAGTGCTAGTAGGTTGTGGCAGGGCTGTTGTCCACACCTCTCCCTCAACATCTATGGTAGTCATGAGTGACCCCTCTGCTCCACATGTGTGTCTAGTTGGCAAGCTATCATCAGCCTACATCATCAACGAATCATGTCATCAATATATCCATAATCATATCATCTAATCATATGCACTAATATCACATATAAAACAATCAAACCCCAATGGTTCACTCCCCGACTCAATTCAGAGTCCAAGGGGTTCCATCGATGCCTCTACATCCTCGAGGTCCAAAATCTTACACACATAGTAAAACCAAGTCAAATGCAGTTGTCTATGTCAATGCAGTAACAACATGTCATCAACCCATAACACCTCATAATCAAAATCAAATGTTTAATAGTATAATAATCCGGATCACTTGCGAGAAAGTGTCCTCAAAGAATAAGTTCACTCAGTGCGCAAGTGCAGGATGTTACACAATTGTTTGATAGTGTTTTCTTTAAAAATGAAGGGAATGATAATGAGTTATGTCTTTCCCCAAAAGTGTATCAATTATTAAACTTTTGTTTCTAACAAATGAAATATGTTGCAACAATACACAAAGACTCTATTTTATGTTGACTATAGTTTTGAATCTAACAGATGAATATTATAATTTCTATAATTTTTTTAAGTTGACCAATCTAAAAAAGTTGGATATTTCAAATACATTTTCTTACCCATCATGCAATTTTCTTAATTTTTACTTAAAAGTAAAATCTAAAAGTACCCTTTTGAAGAGGACAGTGTAAAACTTATTAATATAATTTTTTCATAATTTTCCACTGCGTATTTTTATAGATATGCATTTTTCAATTTAGTGAATCTTAGTGCCACCTAAGAATATTATGCAGTGATTTTTTTGAAAAATTAATTAAAATCAGCTAAAAACAATTGAAATGAATATGAATTATATCAACTGAAAGTATATTCATTTCTACAAATGTCACTATCAGTTCCAAAAATAAATTATTTGTATTTGCAGGAGTCTGCTACCTCCAAAGTTGAAGTAAGATGGAGAGAATTGAGAGTTTTCAGTAAACTGTCTGAGTTGCAGGTTTTCAGACGAAATAATATTTCGGCTGAAAAAAATAGGTTTTCGATCGAAAGGTTATTCTTAATGGAAGCAGTAAAAAATAAATGGACTTCCAATCTTCCGGCAGAAAAGTAATCTTTTTGGCCGAAAATATTATGTCAAAATTATGTCGGTCGGAAAGATGCGAAGAGACACATTGTTTTGCATATAGATTTCACTATCATTTGGTGCGAAATGGTATAAATAGGCTTTCGACCTAACTTGTTTTGCACAATTCATTCCCTTAGTTCATATTTTCGGTTATGTGGAGCCACGAAAGAGAAGTTTGGAACAATGTTTTCACTATTTGAAACAAGCCTTTTGTTGTTTTAATTGGAGCAACATTTTATATATTGAAGTCTTTCTTGAACATTATTTTCAAGGTGAACACTTTCATAAGAAACTCCTTACTATATCAAAGATAATTTTTTTGAAAGTAAATTTTTTTAAACAATTCCTATCAAATTCTTGATATTAGTTTTGAATAATTTTTGTCGCAATGAAGATTTTCTGAAACAAAATCTTTTGAAGATCAAAGGTTTTTTTTTTTTTTTCTTTAAAATCCACTTTTTATGAAAGAATTCTTTTAAAATCATTTTGGTTTATTAAGAAATCTTTTACAATATGTTTATAAAATCCATTTTTTTATTTCTTTAAAAAAAAAAATGAGTTATAACATTTGAGGTTTGAAATTTTATTATAAAATGTTGAATTTTTTAAAAACCTTTATAGATTGAATAATCATGGTCAACAAATTTTTTCAAAAATTAAAATATCATCGCAGTCGATATGAAAATCATCATAACGAACAAGCGAAGGAGCATTATTGGAGAAAGAAATGAGAACATGAAAATATTGAAGGAAGAAATAATGATGATGTAAATAGAGATTTGCATCTCTATTCTCAACAAGGACAAGTCCAACCAGGTATGCATACATATTGTCTAGATTAAGTTTATAATTCAAATTTAAATTATTTTTAATATAATTGATTGTAATTTGAATTTAATATTTTTCAAAACACAAAAATAGATTTGTCTCATAACATTGATGAAGTCGTTGAAACTGAAATTGAAGCAGAAGTCGAATCACCTACAGGTATGCACATAAATCTAGATAATACAATATTCAAAAACTTGTAGAGTTTAATTAATTTATGATCTGGTTTAGTTTTTTAATATAATTTAAATTGAAATATGCAGGAGATATCAACATTGATGATGAAATGTTAAAAAATGTTGATGCTTACAAATTTGGGGAGAAGAAACCTGACCATATTATAAGATATCGTGTTAAGAATATGTATAATACTTTTTTCAAAGATGAATCCATAGCAACACAAGCTCAACTTTTGAGAGGTCTAATAAGGTTGAAAAAATTAAAATAAGCTATATCATTATTGGGTATTCAAAAGTTGACAAAATATACAAAGGTGAAACATAATGTCCTTGAGAATATAACTAGCGCATTAAAATATTTTGGAAATTTTTGAAAAAAAGATGTTAGTGTTGCACATAGAGTAATACAAACAACGATTGTTCCATCTAGTGTTGAAATTTGGTAGCTTGGAGGTACTTCTGCATTGGCAGCGCTCAACATGCAGAAGTGACCAAGCAAATTTTCTCCTAGTGACTTTATAAAGTAATTTTATAAAGTTAAGTCTTTTAATTTCAAAATGAAAAAGTGACTTTATGATGTTATGGGTCACTTTATTAACTTAAGTGACCTCAACGAATGATTAATTCGTGACCGTTGATCTCAACGGTAAGTGAAGAGTCACTTAAGGGAGATCCACGGTTAGAGGAGTTACAATTCGAAATTGCTTAAAGACGACTCATTAGGAAAAGGAGGGTGCACTTTTGAGGAGAGCTTGAGGGAAGGTGAAGGGGAACGCATCCGAAGGAGTATTTATTTGCTTGAAGAAAGAGCTACAGCAAGAGGGACTTGGCATGCATCCATAGGAGAGGGATTGGAACGCAGTCCAAGGAGCATTTGCAACATTAAATTGTCTATACAACAACTACAGTAGAGGCCGTACAACAATGTTTTGTTGGCCATACAACAAGAGGAGGTACAGAAATTGAGGTTGTGAGTATACAACAAGAGTGGCACAATTTTCTATGCTATTTTGATAAAGTTTTCTATTTTTTTTGTACCAATTCTCCTGGCACAAGTTTCTATACATTTTTGTGATTGTTTGTGGAGGTTTACTAGTTGTTTTGGGCCGTATTGGTCGCACAGTTGAGGCAATCTATTGTAGTTACAGTCTGGCACAGTTTGTATTGAAGGATGACTTGCTGAAATAAGAGATATTCTATGTTGTAATGCTGATGCTTATCACTATTGTATAAACTCAGATTTTTCTTAAGAAGAATAAAGAGATTTTTATCCCCAAATCCGTCCCTAATTTTCTGTGTATTTTTCAAGTGGTATTGCAAAGATTTTTGTGCCAAATGAGGGTTACAACCTACTGATATATAATTTATGTCCACTGTTATTTTATTTCATAATAGTGGTATAACTGTTAGATATTTATAGGAGGCAGAAATCTAATTTAGTCTAAGTGGTATACTGAAATAAGATGTATTTCAACATGGTATCAAAGAAAGTTCTCTAAATTTCAGTCAATAGATTTTTCACTTGGGACAACAAGTGATTTGCTGGTGTATTTTCTTGAAGAAGGAAGAAAAGGTTCTTTGTTAGGTGGACAAAAGTGACTTCCAGCATCAGGTTTGAAGATAGATTGGAGGGGGTCTCCAACTACATGCAGTGGAATGTTAGAATCAACAGTGTTCTAAAGGAGAACAAATTGTGGTCATTTGCGAACACCATTGTGCCTATACCTACTTCAGATCCCATATCTCTTGATGTTCATTAAATGAAAGAAACCAAGACTCAGAGTTGGTGTGTATATCCTTCATAGGTTTCACCAAAGAGTGGGAGGTTTTCGTGAAGTACGTGGTGGGGAGAGAGAAGCCCCCTGACTGGAGAAGATTGTAGGATGACCTTTACATAGGAGGAGGTCCAAGAGGGGTCTCAGGAGAGGGAAGTGGATGGTGCAGATGAAAAGAACATTTCTCTTGTGGCATAGGGCAATGAGAAGATGAAGTACATGAGAAAAGGAAAAATGTTTTGCATGTCACAAGACTGGCCACTATGCTAGTCAATGTCAGAACATGAAGAAGAAGAAGTCGAAACTAGAGGTGTCATCATCAACAAGGATTGCAGAGTTTGTTGAGAGACATGGGAGGGAGTTTTCTCTCATGACTGGTCCCTTCGACATTGGTTGCCTAGTGTTCGAGGAAATTGAAGTGTGGTTCATGGACAGTGGAGCTTCTCGGCATATGATAGGGATTAGGTTAGTGTTCTTAAGTATTTGAGAAATAGACTCAAAATGTTGTGTGGGTCTTGGTACCGACCCGCAACTTGTAGTGAAGGGAGTTGGAAGTGTTAGATTCTAGCTAGAGTCAGGAGGATTTCTAGAGGTTTCCAAAGTATTGTATGTTCCAAAGATGATGGTTAACTTACTCTCAGTGTCAGCTCTGGAGGTTGATAGATTTGGAGTGGCATTCTACTGTGGTCGGCTATTTCTATATTCAGAGGGAGATAATCCAGACACAACAAGGATGCTTGGTGTTAGGTATGAGAGGTTGTACAGGTTGTTAGGTCGACCTGTGTTGGGGTCTAGTGGATTTCTAGAGTCATATTCTGTGTTGGAGAGTGGGTAGGTTGCATGGGAGAGAGAGTTGATATCGAGGACTCAGTCCTCTTCCGAGACTCTCAAAAGACTCAACAGACATGAGTTGACACAGATGGATGCTCAAGAGAATGTGCAGTCTCCTAAGAGCTTGTCTTCATTTCATGGTACAATAGAGGTAGCAGTAGAGGCTTCCAATGCAGTGGGAGTAGTGGCTTCTTGTTCAAAGGGAGTAGAGACTTCTAGTACAGAGGGAGCAGCTATGGAAGCTGATGAGATGGAGAGAAATTATGGTGGTGATACCAGAAGTACCTCTCTCGCTAAGAGGGAGTGCTGAAATTTGGTAGCTTGGAGGTACTTCTGCATTGGCAGTGCTCAGCTTGCGGAAGTGACCAACCAAATTTTCTCGTAGTGACTTTATAAAGTGATTTTATAAAGTTGATTCTTTTAATTTTGAAATGTAAAAGTGACTTTATGATGTTATGGGTCACTTCATTAACTTAAGTGACCTCAACGAATGATTAAGTTGTGACTATTGATCTCAAGGGTAAGTGAAGAGTCACTTAAGGGAGATCAAGGGTTAGAGGAGTTACAATTTGAAATTCCTTAAAGGAATATCATTAGGAGAAGGAGGGTGAACTTTTGAGAAGAGCTTGAGGGAAGGTGAAGGGGCACACATCCGAAGGAGGAGTTATTTTCTTGAGGAAAGAGCTACAGGAAGAGGGACTTGGCATGCATCCCTAGGAGAGGGATTGGCATGTAGTCCAAGGAGCATTTGCAACATTCAACAATCCATACAACATCTATAGTAGAGGTTGTACAACAGTGTTTTGTTGGCCGTACAACAAGATGAGGTACAAAAATCAAGGTTGTGAGTATACAACAAGAGTGGCACAATTTTCTATGCTAGTTTGCTGAAGTTTTCTGTTCTATTTTGTACCGATTCTCTTGGCATGTTTTTCTATACATTTCTGTGATTGTTTCTAGAGGTTTAATAGATATTATGGGTTGTATTGGTCATACAGTTGAGGCAATATTCCCTAGTTATAGTCTCGTAAAGTTTGTATTGAAGGATAACTTGCTGAAATAAGAGATATTTTTTGTTGTAATGTTGATGCTTATTGTTGTTGTATAAACTCAGATTTTCCTTAAGCAGAATAAACAACTTTTTATCCTCAAATCTGTCCCTAATTTTCTGTGTATTTTTCAAGTGGTATTGCAAATTTTTTTGTGCCAAATGAGGGTTACAACCTACTGATATATAATTTATTTCCGCTACTATTTTATTTTAGAAGTCGGTTAATAGTATTTCATCTCATAAACAACAGTGGTATGGTTGTTGGATATTTATAGGAGGCTGAAATCTAATTTAGTCTAAGTGGTATACTGAAATAATATGTATTTCAACATCTAACAATATAAAAGATCATCTTACACAACACATGGAAAAAGTGATAGGAACCTCAATAAAAAAATTGTACAAACATCAACAATTTTGATTGAAAATAGATGCAAATGATGAACTTACTTGTTGGACAATTATTTCTAGACAACCCTACAAAGATAGATTTGCATAAAATGTTAAAGAATTGGCCTGTAATTATTGGTTGACAAAATATCATGTTTCACCACATACATGAGATGTGTTGCGATGAAGAATAGCACGAGGTGAATATGAAGAAGATGAAAAACATATATTTTCAATGACACAAATATAATTGTTCAACAAGTTCAAAGAAAAGCACAAAGAAGTTAAAATGTCCATCAATACATTTGTGCAACAAAAACCATGGTTTGTTAGAACCATCATTGTTCATGACACTTGTTGTTTTTGTTATCATGTGGAATTCAAGTTATATTATGACACTTTTCTTGATTTTGGTAATTTTTTTTGGTAAAGTTCACCTCCATCCACAATCTGTGGTTTTATATCCCAAATTATATGTGAACGAGAAGGTAATCAATTATTTTACCAAAACAAATGTGTTGGTGGAAAAAAATGTGATCGTTGTGGAAATCTAATTTTATTTCACTCCAAGTATCCTATTGATATGAATGATCAATATTTGTCTGATATAAATGTCAATTGGAAGAGATATGAATATATCAGTAACAATACTACAAGTTCTTCAAATGTTGTTTCCAAAAGGACTGATTTGAAAGTGGATAAAATATGTGTGATAAATGTTTTGAAGAAGTTTGAGAAAGAAATTTATAAATACACCAAGCATTCACATAGAGCTCGATGGAAAGACCTAAAATTCAAACAATCTCATGAAGTGGTTCCACTAGGGATGCTTTTATCTGTAGTTGATTTTGCAAAGAATTACACATTAGTTGCACAAACATAAATACAAAGTGAATATTATCATTTTGATCAAGTCTCTATATTTTTCCACATTCTATATAGACATGTTCAACAAAGTGTTGATAACATATAAAGCACCGATGACAATCGACATGTTATTGAAGAATATCACTTTTATATAGGTGATGATAGGACACGTGATACACATTATGTACAACATTGATTTGATAAATTTTATGATTCATTTAAAAAAAGTGGGATCAAATTCAATCGACATTGGATATGGTCAGATGGATGTGTAGGTCAATTCAAATATTCATGATCATTCTATTGGTTGTGTCATCTTCACAAGAAGTCAAACATTAAACATTGTTGGAATTTCTTTGAGACTGGTCATGGAAAAGGAGAGCATGACAATGCAGGGGCATGTGTAAAATGAGCACCTCGAAGGTATCAGATGACCCCTCATGTCAATCAATTTGAATATGCTTATCAAGTTGTTGAATGCTGCAAACATGCGCTAAGACATCAAAATAATCTGTCAAAGGATGTGGCCAGGTGTGTATATATATGTTGTACACGGATGTGATCCTTTTATCTGCATTCAAAAATATGTTTTTCAGTCATGTTCAATAGAGAAAGTTAATAAGTACTTGTATTTAACATGTTTATTATATCTAAATTCCATCTTTGTATTTAAATAAATTATTATTGAACTGTGTGCAGGTTGTTTTGGCATATTGGCATCCAATATGTAGATAGATCAATCCCATATGAAGCCAGTACAATACATGGGACTCAGAAATTGCATTCAATTAAAAAAAAAACCTTCCAAAATGTGTTTGCATTTGATATAAGAAACAAATCTTGTTTTTTTTCAGTTTGCATAGAGGGCACAAAATCCACAAAAATTTGTGAAAACGAAACTGAGAAATATGTTAAATCTTGGAGACACACTAAAATTAATACAAAGGGGAAAATGCCACTATCAAGCTTAGAGGAGATTGAATCAAATGAAACTATAGTGTCAATTGATGGAGATAGAGTTTATGATCTTGTTAGAGAAGGTAAAATTTATGTTTCAATTGTTCAAACATATTTGTTATGCTTAAACAGTGTAGATTTACATGTACTATCTAGATATATAAAATTTATATATAGTACAATTATGTGCATGTGTGTTGATCTAACAAGAGCTGCTTGTTGGAATATGGAGAGTTATTTACAAGAGATGTCTTTGTTGTGGTTGCACCTGTAGAAAACTATATAAACATTAAATATTATTTGATGCGATGCACATAAGGAAAGATGAAATTATTAGAATATTTTGATGATAACGGTTTTATATATGAAAGAGGATCCATTGTATTAAAAGGCTATTTTTTTCAAGAAACCCATCAAACTGATAGTCGTGTTCACTTTCAAGACTATTAGTCGGATGTCATAAGTTGTCAATATAGTCATTTGGTATGTACAACGCGCATAAATTTAATAGAGGTTCAATGAAGGAAAAGATCAAAAGTTAGAAAATGTAAAATGTCAAAAGTCAATTATGAACGAATAATTGAAGATGACATACCATTACGATTTTTTTAAACAAACTTGACATTCTATAATTTTTTATTTTTCATCAAGTACACGTATATGATTATATTATTATTATTGTAACGATTTCGATCTTTTTTTTAATTTCCCCTTAAGAATCATCATTTTTTGTTATCAACAAATCAAGGATGAATCCTCATTATTATTCAAGAAAAACCACATCACTTGAAATGACTGATTAGTGACCCATTAGTGGTCCTTAAGGGGGACTTTCATGTCTTTACATGTCTTGGGTCAGTAACTCATTTCCTTATGTTCCATTTCTGGTCCTTTCTCTTCTCTAACTTTACATCACATTGTGAGGGAATTGGTTAGGTGATTGACATGTTGATAGGAATGTAAATGAAGAAGATTAAACAATCCCTTCACCTATCACTTATGTATCCTCATCAAATATATGAAGGTATTAGACATTGGCCCAAGGTTATAATATAAATTAATAAATTTTGCAAAGAATGAAAAATGATCTCCAATCTTTTCTTTCTCTCTACAAGGAGAGACATATGCCTAAGATCGTTCTCGATCTTATCATGATGGGATGAGCATCATTGGAGCGTCATTTCTTCAACATTTTCTTCCCAAGGAACATATTCACCAAAATCTGAGGGATAGGTGGTCGTAGGGGTATAATCTTCATTTTCTTGATAATGTTGCCTTGATACACCTTCACCCTCTGCATGAATATTGGAATTTCCTTGATTTTCACTCTCTTTCATTATTGCCCTCGTGATAAAATCGATCATCTACAGAAAGAAACAATTGAAAATATTCACAACATTGAACAAAAACACACAAAACACATAAAAACATATAAAACATAGATACAAAAAAGTATAAAAAAATACAAAAACAAAAGAAATTTACCAAACATATGTTGTTGATGTGATGGGGTCTCTACAATCTCCAGAGTGGGGTATTTATGTTCAACCTATTTAAATAGGTGAAATCCCCAACTGTATCCCTGTAACATCCCTCTCTTGTGCACACTGAGCGAACGTAATTTGAGGACACTTGCTCGCAAGTGATCCAGATTATTATACTATTAAGCATTGATTTTGATTATGAGGCGTTATGGTTTGATGACATGTTGTTTTGCTGCAATGACATAGACAGGTGCTATTGAATTGGTTTTACTGAGTGTGCAGGATTTTGGACCTCGAGGATGCAGAGGCATCGATGGAATCCCTTGGACTCCGGATTGAGTTGGGGAGTGAACTATTGGGGTTTGATTGTTTTATATGTGATATTAGTGCATCTGATTAGATGATATGATTATGGATATATTTCTGACATGATTCGTTGATGATGCAGGCTAACGATAGCTTGCCGACCAGAATCACATGTGGAGTAGAGGGGTCATGCACGACTACCAAAGATGTTGAGGGAGAGGTATGGACAACATCTCTTCCATAGCCTACTAGCATTCCCGTTGTGGCTCGAATTGTAGGTTAACGACTACCTAGTTCGAGAAGACCCACAATGTCGTGAGGGTAGATTGTGACAGTCGCTCACGATGATTCTAAGGGGTGTGCAATAAGGAAGGGGCCTTATTCCTTAGAGGCCCTTAGTCTCCCATAAGTTCACCTGGCGAAGTATTGACTACAGGGATTTGTGATGTCTACCAAGTTAGTTAAGAGGCGAGTGGCACCCTTGGAGCATAGAGTGTGTCCTGAAGGGCATGTCGTGCAAGAAAAATGGAAAGAGGTGAGTGGCACCCTTGGAGAAAGTAGTGCGTCCTGAAGGGCACGTCGTGCAATAAAAATGGAAAGAGGTGAGTGGCATCCTTGGAGCACGTAGTGCGTCTTGAAGGGCACGTCACTCAAGAGAAACAAAAAGAGGTGACTGGTACCCTTGGAGCACCTAGTGCATCCTGAAGGGCACATCACGTTGTTATTTAATAAATGGATAAACCTAGATGGAATTAGTATGAATGACGTGTTAAGGAAGATTTAAAAATTTTCCCCTAATAAAATGTCGCCCAACCTAGGAAAATAAATTCTAAGTCTAAATTATACTTGTGATAAAAATTTTATCTATTTATTTTAAATATATATATATATATATATATATATAATCATAATCTTCATTAATCTTGTGACAAGAAGGGGGTAAGAAATTATATTAATTTATAAAAATCTTTTGGGATAAAATTTAAAAAGGGGAAATAATTGTTTTATTATATTATGCTAATTAAAAATTAATTCATTAAAAACAAAAAGGAAAAAAGGGTAAGTTTCTGCACATGCCTTTTTGAGTATTAAATAAAAAGGGAAAGAGGGAAATTTAAAAGATTTGGGAAACTAGGAAAAAGTGGGAAACATAAAAGAAAACGGAAACAAGGAAAAAACAAAATGACTAACTTAGTAAGGTATCTAGCATTTAAGAAATTTATAAAATCAAACTCAACTAGTAAATTAGTAAGATGGGAAATCATTAAAACTTGTAAGGGGATTTGGGGACCCCTAGGAGCGATTCTAGGAATGATTTTAGGTGGGCGAGGGAAATAGGGGTAATTAATTAATTAATGAAATTAATTTATGGAGGAATGAAGGGGATGGGTGACACATGTACGGGGAGGATTTTTATGAAATAAATTATTAAACATTAAATTAAATGTGATTTTGGGACAGTAAAGGACTTCAAAACTCTATATAATGAAGGGAGGAGAAGGATGATGGATCTCTTCTGTCATGCGTAACGTTACGCTGGAGAAATTTATACTTGACTAACTTAGCTTGTGGGAGTTGGGATACCCAGCTCGGTGAGGAGTGGTAGCTTGTCCTTGAGAGGCGAGCTAGGAGCTAGTTGATTCTCTGGTTAGTGTGCATGGCCCCCTTGCAACTCTAGGGCTAAGGGGGAAGAAGAGTACCCCTAACGTTGGCTGGGAGGTACCGGTGAAGTCTCATAGTTTGGCAAGTAGGAGTTGCATGGAGCGCACGAAACATCAACTCAGAGTGGGCGACTTGGGCTATGGTACGCTTCCTTGTTTCTGCATGGTATATTGTTAGTATAATTTATGCTTTTAGTTCTGTATGTTTAATCAGGTAAAGATAATGATTGTCTTAGCATTCTAGTTGATGATTGAAATTTCTCCCATAGCCTTTAGCATGATGTTGATTGATTCCCATGGCCTTCAATCCCGACATGTATTCACCATCCTATGGTTTATTTATTGTGATAATTGTGGTTTATTTATGCCTTTGTCCATATCTCATCAGTCCATGCCTGAGCATTCAGATAGGAGCGTGATCTATGGTCGTCACTTTGGTGTTAATAGACCTATGGATCTCAACTCCCTGCTTTTCTATGCGTGGATGATGAGCGAAGGATGTTCCTGCCAGTCGTCTACCCCTGTTGAATTTTCTTGGCTTCTTGAGGGTCTTGCGCCTTATTGTGTTGAGTAAATCCACCATTATTACCATTCCTATTCCCTAATATTTAAATCTATGGTTTTATTCATTTATTGTGTACTCCCTGCTGGATACATTGCTTGCATTTTTATATAATTAAGGCATTCTCATTGCTGTATATAATGCTCTGGCGACTTTGCATTTTTGAGACAACAGTCATTTCTTGTTTACCTGGCAAATTTGGCCATTTCATTGTCTGCATTTCATTTCTTATTACATTGCGATTCTACACTTCTGGCAGCAATTTTCATTTTTCATTTAATCCATTTTTTAGGGTGAATTTTTCCCTACGAATTGTATATCTGACATGTTTTTTTTTTCCTCCAAGAATTGTCTGCACCTTACTGGTTAATGGGGGTGTTTGGGTGGGCATTCCTTTTACCTTTATGACCACATTTTTCCACCACTAGTCAAGACGATGTTTTCCATTGCCAAACTGCCTTTGTTGCTTGATTGAGACTGCACTTCATTTTTGTTGTGGACTGCATTTCGTTTTATCTTCTGGGAAATTTTTTCACTTGATGAAAACCGTGTTTTGCCTTAAAAAAAAAAACGCTATCTGATACCTTTGTTGCCTGGCGATTTTCCCTTGGTGAAAACTACAACTTCCTGGCATTACCTTTGCGTATTTTAATCAATTCTCATGGAGAATGGTTAACACTCTCTATGTATTTTTTTCTTCACTTGATGACAGGGTTTTAAATTATACAAGACTATAGTTTTTATTTTATTGACAACGAAATTGCCTTATATTCCATGGCCTTTACCATAGTGAGTATGCCTAGCATATATTTGTTTGACAAATGTTTTATTTCCCTTGATTGATGTTTTGTTTGGAATCTATTTCGATTTCATTGATAACCAATTTCTATGGCCCTTCTTTTCAACGATTTACACAACTAATACCAATTCTTATCCAACAATTGATAGCAATTTGTGTAGGCGTCGTTGGTGGGGTATGACAATGGATTGTTTTTTATGTTAAATCCCAGCACTCAATTGCGAATTTATTAGTGCTAATAGAGGGTGGATGCCAACGTTTTATTTATTTATAAGTTTGAATGCAAGTTTTTACAACGAATTGATTTCACACCCACCAAATTTTATAGATAGCAGAATTTACTTCATGTTTTTATCACCCAACGTTCACATAGTGTTTTTACTTTAGACAGTGAGTGGGTAACGTTTTTACAGTGAATTTATTATGGTTTTACCAGTTTAAATAGAGAGATGATTATATTATTCAGTTAAAGGACATAAATCTAGATTTTATGATAGCAAATTAATGAGATAGAGAATGTAATTGATTAATTCCTTAATTAGGCAGTGAACTGTATCGTTATTACCTTGTTAAATGATGAATAGTACAAGTTAATTTTGTGAAGGTTAGCTAGTATAATTGTTCACTTGAAAAATAAGTATTGTGGAAACGAATATGTTCATTGAATTCTATTAATTTGAATATTAATGTTCATATATATATATACAAAACCTTAATCACAATGAGGAATGTTGTGCCTTAAGGGTATTCCGAATAATGTGTTCAAATTATAAAAATGATATAAATTGACATTGTAATGGTGTTGGAAAATTTATAATAGTTCCATTACATTATTGTGGTCATAGAATTTATGTGTATGACCATGTTTTGGATTGATGTTGTGTTGAATGTGAAGGACCCTTGCTCCTTTCTTGTATCATTAAGATTTTTTGGAAAATTTAAAATTTTGCTAGTGCACCTCTTGAGAAGATATTTATGTGCCATGTCACTGGAGGAAAGCTGGTTATGCCAACTGGTTGGAAGGTATGTCATTTGGTAAATGCATATTCATTAATAATTTTACTATTTTTCATAATGTATGGAATTCTAGTTACTGGTAATGGTTTATCGCATGCTAGGCACTTGATTTTGGAGACCGATTCCATAAGCATCATATGCTTGCAGCTATTGGAATTAGTGAGTAGAAGGATACTATTAATCCATCCTTTAGGGTTTGTTGGTGAATTCGTTAAGATCTTGCACATTTTAATTTGAGTGCTGCCATCTTGTGTCGTGTTGACATGTTGCTTGGATGTGTGGGTGTTGTACTTTAGCGTGTAGGCATTTTCGTGTTTGTGTCGAGCGAAGAGTCATTTCTCTTTGTGTTGATTTCCTCTTATTCACCCAGTTGATTGATGTGATAATGCGTTCAGTCGCTGTTGCCTGTTGCATGTTCGATGGGCGTGGTGTTCATCGTCCAGTTGTGTTGTTTAATTGCAATCGTTGTGGTCATCCTATTTAAAAAACAAATTGTGTGTTTAGCTTCGCTTGTAGACGTAACATTTGGGGGACATTACATATGGTATCAGAGCAGGTTCAACCCTGCGACTGTGGATCGCCAAGATTTCCACTACAGTAAACTCGTGAGTATTAACCCTTGTGTTCATTAAAAACCTTAACGTATCCATGTGGTGATCACATTTAGAGGACACCTCAGAGGTTCACAACATGGTGTCATGGAAGGAGGTGCGACGCCTCTAAAAGTTCTTGCACCCTCAAAGTCAAACCCCCAAGGGGAAGAGCAAGTCCTTGGGCTATATTCACTTGTTGTAAGGGATGATGATGGTTTGACAAGGCTCTTCTAGGTAATGTCAAAGGGGCCTTGATTCACCATCGGTAATGAGATGAGGCCAAGGCACCTGTACCCCTGAGGGTCCACAATGCACCCTAGCTGGTACCATTAGCATCCATCGAGAACTCGAGAGAGTTGAAATCTCGAGTCCACGAGTGTCACAGATGGTTGTGTCGTCAAGGCATGGTTTTAGAGCAAGGCATTGTGATTCACACTTTGCGATTACGATGTTAAGGTCCTAACCCGCACATAGGTATATCAATGTATTCGGATGTAATAAAGGTCAATATTAATAAGGCCTTTCAATAAAATAGAATAAGGCGGATGTAAGAAGACCTAATAGAAGCTTCCGCTTCTAGAAGGATCTTCCTCTAGATGCTTCTTTTTAGTATAAATAGGAGTCGATGGTATGAGAACCCTAGGTTGGAGATTATTGTAACAGAGCGTTGCTTGACTGGACGTTGCCCCCTCGAAGAGGCCTATGAACATTTCTATCTGAATCAAAGTGCTATTTCTATTGTTATTTCGTATATCATTTCTATGTATTGTCAAGATTATGCTGGATATTTTACTGTTATTCTGTCATTTCTAGCATTTCATTTCTATTCTGCATATTTTATATATCTAGTATCTTTCAAGTGGTATCAGAGCACTTTCATTGGCAGAAATTGTGGGTAATTTTTTTTCAAGGTAGAGACATATTCCAACGTCTTTAAGCCACAGAGATCTGTTGTTACGTGCATAAACCCGCAGTTGAGGGATTCATACATGCAGGAAATACAAGTGGTTCTTAAGAGCACATCTGTTGGCCACCCTTGTAACCCCTGTTGGTACCCCTTTGAGTGGTAGCGCATCAGACAACACCTGTGTATGGATCGGCCTAGAATTCTTGAAGCCCTCTTTAGATAAACCTATCAGCCTCCGAACTGCTATAGTGTCACCGAGAACAACACTCGGGAAGATACTCTCTAGTACCTGGGTAGCTGGGTAGTATGGCTAAGGGTACGGTCTATCCTCCTTAGTTAGTGCCCTGAGATATTGGGCCGAGTACTACTGTTGGACCCCGCACGTATATCATAGAGCTATAGCACAGGGAAAACCCTTGTCTGTAGAACCCTTGAATACCTAACCCTTGGGGAACATAAACAAATTAAACTTGCAAGATCTATTTCCATGCATCTGTGTTTGGGTTGCTAAGTAAATACATTCCTCCATATCACTTCTCCCTAATCACATTTCTCCATATCATTTTTGTGCAAAAAAAAATTTAGACCTTGACCACTCCCTTTTCATTTCACCCATCCTCATGGCCCATAATCGTAGCCAAGAACTAGAGTCTCGCTTCAATACCTTGCAATCTCGTTTCCTCAAGACCCAACAAGAAGTGCAACAACTCAGTGCTACTATTGCCTCCTGTGATGCATCCATGAATGCCTCTGTAAATGTAGTCGTGCAGTCCGCAATGGCGGAAGTCAAACACGAACTGACCACCCAACTTGAATCTGTCTTTGCATCACTCTGCACCAAACTAAAGATCCCTACCGATGACTCTTTTCCTGATGCACATAAAAATACTAAAGGTGAAACTTCTTCCCATTCCTTTCAACCCCATCACTTTCAACGGGACATATGCCTTCCACAGGTGGATGTAACCAAATTTAATGGCTTGGACCCCACTAGTTGGGTCACCCAAATGGAACATTATTTCTCTCTCTACAACATTACATATGACTTGGACAAACTCCGGTATGGTGTTCTCCATCTAGATCAAGAATGCTAGCAATGGTGGCAATGGAGAAAAACTTTTTGTCAAGGGTATATTGCTTGGACCCAATTTGTGGTAGAGCTTTATGAACACTTTGACATTGACACCAACCATTTGGGCCATTTGAAAATATTGAAGCAATCAGGCATAGATGAAGACTTCATAGATGCATTTGTGTGACTAGCTTTTCGAACAGAAGGCATGGCTGATGCTTTCTTTCGAGAGTGTTTTATCAGTGGCCTCAAGGAGGAGATTCGAGCCCATGTCCTCATGGGTCGACCTACGACTTGGGTGGAGGATACTAAAAAATCTAAAGAAGCACAACAAATTGTTTCCTCTCAAAACCGTAATCCTTCCTTTATCCCTCGCCCTAAACCAATAAACCCCACTACTCCCTCCACCCCATTAAAGATCCAAAAATTGACCAAGGATGAAATGGCCAAACGACAACTCAAATGCCTCTGTTATAACTGTGATGACAAATATTTCCCAGGCCACAAATGTAAGGCACAAAATCTTTTTATGGCCATCTCTGAGGATGTTCTAGAAGAGGATGATGACACTCTCTTTGTGCCCGAGTCACTAGAAGTCACTGACATAAAACCTCCCTCTAACCCCCTCGAAGTGGAACCAATCATTTCCCTCAATGCTCTCACTGGCTTCTCGCCCCCCTAAACCCTCAAGTTAATTGGTTACATCAAGCACCGAAAGGTCATCATTCTGGTTGATAGTGGTAGCACCCACAATTTTATTCATCGTTTCATTTCCCAAGAAACCCATTGCTACATCCATGCTGTCAACAATTTCCAAATCATGATTGCCAATGGTGGTTCTATGAAATGTGGTGGGTGCTATGAAAATGCGTGTCTCCAAATCGGTGACTACCAACTAAAATCCCATATGTTTTCTATTGAGATGGGTGGTTGCGATATTGTGTTGGGTGCAAACTGGCTAAGAACTTTGGGTCCCATTCTCATGGATTTTCAGAACTTAACCATGCAATTCGACCAAGGAGGCCACAAATATAAATTCCAAGGCATCACTGCTGGTTCACCTGAGATCATCAGTTCTCATCGCATGGAAAAACTACTCAAAAAAGGTCATTCTGGTGTCATTGCTCAACTCCACACCATACAAGACACAGAGACACCCCCCATACCCCAAGACCTCCAAGCCCTCCTTTCTAAACACCGAATGGTATTTTCCACTCCCCAAGGACTCCCCCCTTCCTGAGGTGTTCATGACCATTCCATTCCCCTTGTCCCAGGAAGCCTTCCCCCAATATCTGTCCATATCGCCACCCCTTTGCACAAAAAAATGAAATTGAAAAAATGGTCCAGGAACTCCTTACTACCAGCGTCATCCATCCTAGTACGAGCCCTTACTCATCTCCAGTCGTCACGGTACTGAAGAAAGAAGGTTCTTGGAGAATGTGTCCTGACTTCCGTGCTCTCAACAAACTGACCATCAAAGACAAATTTCCCATTCCTGTCATTGATGACCACCTGGATGAATTGAGTGGTGCCCAATTATTTACGAAAATTGATCTTCGCTCGGGCTATCACCAAATCCATATGAAGGAGGCTGACATTCCCAAGATGACCTTTCGCACTCATAAGTGCCACTATGAGTTTTTGGTCATGCCCTTTGGGTTGTGTAACGCCCCCTCCACCTTCCAGAGCCTCATGAACCATGTCTTCCGCCCTTTTCTCTGTCATTTTGTTCCAGTTTTCTTTGATGATATCCTCATCTATAGCAAAACCTAGATACACCATCTTACTCATGTGGATCAGGTTCTCCGCCTACTCTCTCAGCACCAACTTTTCCTGAAACAGTCCAAATGTGCTTTTGGTGCCTCAGAAGTAGAATACTTGGGTCATCTGGTGGGAAAGGATGGTGTCAGGGTGGACCCGAAAAAGATTGAAGCTATGCAAGA
>ML780999.1:482041-503105 GCA_009831015.1 Picea engelmannii | reverse complement strand
ATAGCCAGACTGGTTAAAAAGGTCCAAACCTTCCAGCCACAGGTTCGTGACAGATTTCCACAAACTAAGCAACATGACTTCTCCAGCAAGACAAGCAGCTCACCAAGATGCAGATTCAACAAATGTTTTTCCCTCTCCCCCGGCTCAATGCAATGGAGACCATTGCTTCCTAAGGAGGGAGGATTGATCCAGGTGGATATCGGGGGCCACCCACCTTTTCCAAATGGCTCAAAACAGTTTTTTGGCCATTTTGGAAATTTACTATTTTTAGCAGGTTTTCACTTCCGGGGCCATTTTGAGGGCTTAAATGAAGTTTTTTCAAGATTGAGGTTCTCACTAATAGCCAAAGGCATATTTAGCCCCCAAAATTTAGTCTCCTCGACGATACCTTTCCAACGAGCTATCACATGCCTAAAACGGAGATCGTATGCAAAAGTTACGACCCCATGAAGTTGATGCACCAACTTACCCAAACGGGGCCCACATGACTTTTGGCGCTTCATCTCCTAGGGTTAAGTTTTTGGATGTCTAGGACTTTTGGCATTCCTGATTATTGTAAAAAGGCCTCCAGAGCCTCATTGTAACCATCTTCTTGCGAATGCGAGTAGCCATCACATCTCTTCTCAGAGATAAGCTGCCACCATTCTAGCGAGTCTTTCACTCTGTATTTTTACAGTCTCTGTACATTTCTTTGATTAATAGAAATCGTGTATTACTATATATCTGTTTTTATGGTTGCATCTTTGATACATTTATTTTATATTATTGAATATCTGCAATATCTCTGTGCATTTCTTTATTATATCTCCGTTCTCATTTTGTGCCAAAAATAATCCGGATCAGTCGCTGAAGATGGAATTGGAGTTTACTATAGACGTAAAACTGGGGACTGAACCGACAACGAGAATTCCTTATCAAATGTTGACCCCGGAGTTATAGGAGTTGAGAATTCAACTGAAGGAATTGTTGGACCTGGGACTGATACATCCATGTGTGTCACTGTGGGGTGCGCCTATTATTTTCATATGAAAGAAGGATGGGTCATGGAGGCTCTGCATTGATTACCGTCAATTGAACAAGGAAATGATCAAGAATCAATATCCGTTGCCGAGGATGGATGACTTGTTTGATCAGATGAAGGGTGTGAAGATGTTTTCAAAGATCGATTTGCGATCAGGGTATCACTAGTTACAGATCAAGGAGGATGATGTCCCTAAGACCGCCTTTAAGACAAGGTTTGGAAATTAGGAGTTTACTGTTTTACCATTTGGACTAACAAACACCCTAGGGTTATTTATGAGTTTTTTTGCGAGTACTTGGACAAGTTCATCCAAGTATTCATTGACGATATTTTGATATACTCTCGGACGATAGAGGACCATGAAAAGAATTTGTGCTTGGTACTACAGTGTCCGTGAGAGCATAAATTGAATGGGAAGTTGTCAAAATGCTCATTTTTTCAATCAAATATTCAGTACTTAGGGCACGTCATCTCTGGTGAAGGTATCTCCATGGATCCAGCAAAGTTCAAGGCTATTATGGTATGGCCTGCACCGACGAATGTCCCAGAAGTGCGTAGATTCATGGGTTTAGCAGGATACTATCGATGGTTCGTCGAGGGATTTTTGAAGATAGAAAATCCAATCACAGATTGGCAAAAGAAGAACAAGAAGTTTTTTGAGACTGAGAAATGCGCGAAAGAATTTCGGAGGCTCAAAGAGATATTGACAACAACACCGATACTAAAGGTCCCTAACATGGACACGGACTTCTTGCTATGCCTTGATGCATCCAAGGAAGGCTTAGGCAGAGTCTTGATGCAAGATGGTCGAGTGATCGCTTACATCTCGAGGAAACTAAGAAGGCATGAGGAGAACTATGCGATGCATGATTTGGAGTTGTTAGCCATTGTATTTCCTTGAAGGCTTGGAGACACTACCTTGTTGGATGAAAATTTGAACCAAATATGGACCACTGTGGACTACAACACATCTTTACACAAAGAGACCTGAACGTGCGACAACAACATTGGTCGGACCTGTTTAGCGAGTATGACTTCCATATTTATTACATAAAAGGAACAGTGAACCGAGCTGCAGATGCATTGAGTCAGAGACCATGCATATTTTTGGTGTTGCATATTGGAAGATTAAATGCAAAGTATAATACAAAGGATCAAGGAAGCGCAAGATCAACAAAAGAGTTATGTCAATGCGCGTCATGTCCATCGTAGTTACGACGTGGTGATTGAGTATTTTTGTGGCGGAAACTGCATAAGAGTTTGATCAAGTTCAGAAAAGGGGCTAAGCTATCTACTAGGTTTGTGGGATCCTATGATATTGTGGAAAGGAGAGGCCCATGGCCTAATGAATAGACTTACATGATTCTTGAGGCATATGCACAATGTCTTTCACATCTCTGTTGAGACTTTATGATTAGTGATCCTACACATGTTGGACTTGAGCACCTTGCAAGTGTTGGATGAGGTTGCACTCATGGTTGAGACGATCTATATCTTGGATCATCGTGTTCAATGGCTATGACGTTGAAAAATAGATCAGGTCAAGGTCCAATGGGATCACTATAGTCCGCACTCGGCAACCAAGGAGGATGCATATGATATGCACCAGTAGTTTCCATTTTTGTTTGATAGATAGGCTTTTGATAATGTGATACACATTATTTTGGCAGTTATACTGTGAAAATTTGAGATGAAGTTTAGAAGAAGAGTGGGTGTATGTAACATCCAGCTCTTGTGCACACTGAGCGAACTTGATTTGAGGACACTTGCTCACAAGTGATCCAGATTATTATACTATTAAGCATTGATTTTGATTATGAGGCATTATGGGTTGATTACATGTTGTTTTGTTGCATTGACATAGACAGGTGATTGCTGTTTTCAAGCTTCTGTGGTGAGGAGTTTCACATATGTTATTCGGAAAATCCACAGTAGGTATCATTTCGTCGTCGACGTTTCGAATCCGAAACAGGATTCATCATCAGGACTAATCGTCGAGTTTTGATCCGTAGTTTTTCCAGTAAACGGAAATTGTTCCAGGTTTCCCTTCCGTACAGGGAAGATATTGCTGTTTTCAAGATTCTGTGGTGAGGAGTTTCACATATGTTATTCGGAAAATCCACAGTAGGTATCATTTCGTCGTCGACGTTTCGAATCCGAAACAGGATTCATCATCAGGACTAATCGTCGAGTTTTGATCCGTAGTTTTTCCAGTAAACGGAAATTGTTCCAGGTTTCCCTTCCGTACAGGGAAGATATTGTTGTTTTCAAGCTTCTGTGGTGATGATGAATCCTGATGATGAATCCTGTTTCGGATTCGAAACGTCGACGACGAAATGATACCTACTGTGGATTTTCCGAATAACATATGTGATAGACAGGTGATATTGACTCGGTTTTACTGAGGGTGCAAGATTTTGGACCTTGAGGATGTAGAGGTATCAATGGATCCCCTTGAAGTCTAGATCGAGTCGGGGAGTGAACTATTGGCATTTGATTATTTTATATGTGATATTAGTTCATTTGATTAGATGATATGATTATGGATATATTTCTGACATGATTCGTTGATGATGCAGGTTGATGATAGCTTGCCAACAAGACTCACATGTGGAGTAGAGGGGTCATGCATGACTACTAGAGACATTGAGGGAGAGGTGTGGATAGCAGCCCTACCATAGCCTACTAGCACTCCCGCCATGGCTCAATCTGTAGGTTAACGACTACCTAGTTTAAGAAGACCCACGATGTCGTGAGGGTAGACTTCGATAGTCGCTCACGATGATTCTAAGGGGCACACAATAAGGCAGGGGCATTATTTCATAAAGGCCCTTAGTCTCCCACAAGATCACCTGGCAGAGTATTGACTCCAGAGGTTTTTGATGTCTACCAAGTCAGTCAAGAGGCAAGTGGCACCCTTGGAGCACAAAGTTCTTCTTGAAGGGCAATTCGTGCTAGAAAAAAGGAAAGAGGCGAGTGGCACCCTTGGAGCACATAGTGCATCCTAAAGGGCACGTCGTGCAAGAAAAATGGAAACAAGTGAGTGGCACCCTTGGAGCACGTAGTGCGTCCTGAAGGGCACGTCGTGCAAGAGAAACATAAAGAGGTGAGTGAAACCCTTGGAGCACCTAGTGCATCCTGAAGGGCATTTCATGTTGTTATTTAATAAATGGATAAACCTAGATGGCTTTAGGATGAATGATGTGTTAAGGAAGATTTAAAACTTTTCCCCTAATAAAATGTTGCCCAACTTATTATAATAAAGTCTAGGTCTAAATTATACTTGTGATAAAATTTTTATCTATTTATTTAATATATATATATATATATATATATATATATATATATATATATATATATATATATATATATAATAAATAATAATGATAATCTTCATTAATCTTGTGACAAGAAGGGAGTAAGCAATTATATTGATTTATAAAAAACTTTTGGGATAAAATTTAAAAAGGGGAAATAATTGTTTTATTATATTATTCTAATTAAAAATTTATTCATTAAAAAGAAAAAGGGAAAAAGGGTAAGTTTTTGCACATGCCTTTTTAGTATTAAATAAAAAGGGAAAGAGAGAAATTTAAAAGATTTATGAAACTAGGAAAAAGTGGGAAACATAAAAGAAAGGTGAAACAAGGAAAAAGAAGAAAGACTAACTTAGTAAGGTATCTAGCATTTAAGAACTTTCTAAAATCAAACTCAACTAGTAAATTAGTAAGAGGGAAAGTCATTAAAACTTGTAAGGGAATTTGGGGACCCCCAGGAGCAATTCTAGGAATGATTTTAGGTGGGTGAGGGAAATAGGGGTAATTAATTAATTAATGAAATTAATTTATGGAGGAATGAAGGGGATGGGTGACACATGTACGGAGAGGATTTTTATGAAATAAATTACTAAACATTAAATTAAATGAGATTTTGGGACAGTAAAGGACTTTGAAACTCTATATAACGAAGGGAGGAGAAGGATGATGGATCTCTTCTGTCATGCATGATGTTATGTTGCAAAAATTTATACTTGAATGACTTAGCTTTTGGGAGTTGGGATACCCAACTCAGTGAGGAGTGGTAGCTCGACCTTGCGAGGCAAGCTGGGAGCTAGTTGATTCTCTAGTTAGTGTGCATGGCCCCCTTGCAGCTTGGGGGGATAAGGGGGAATAAGAGTACCCTTAGCGTTGGATGGAAGGTATTAGTGAAGTCTCATCGGTAGACAAGCAGGAGTTGCATGGAGCGCTTGGGACATCAACTCAAAGTGAGTGACTTGGGCTACGATACACTTCCTTGTTTCTGCATGGTAGATTGTTAGTATAATTTATGCTTTTAGTTCTGTATGTTTAATTAGGTAAATATAATGATTGTCTTATCATTCTAGTTGATGACTGAAATTTACCCCATAGCCTTTAGCACGATGTTGATTGATTCCCGTGGCCTTCGATCCTGACATGTCTTGACGGTCCTATGGTTTATTGATTGTGATGATTGTGGTTTATTTATGCATTCGTCCATAGCTCATCAGTCCATGCCTGAGTAGTCGGCTAGGAGCCTGATCTATGGTCACCACTTCGGTGTTAACAGACCTATGGATCTCAACACCCTGCATTTTTGTGCATGGATGATGAGCAAAGGATGTTCCTGGCAGTCATCTACCCCTGTTGACTTTTCTTGGATGATTGAGGGTCTTGCGCATTATTGTGTTGAGTAAATCCAGCATTATTACCATTCCTATTCCCTAATATTTAACTCTGCGGTTTTATTCATTTATTGTGTACTCCTTTTCGGATACATTTCTTGTGTTTTTATATAATTAAGGCCTTTTCATTGCTGGATATAATGCTCTAGCGACTTGCCATTTTTAAGATAACAATCATTGCTTGTTTACCTGGTGAATTCAGCCATTTCGTTGTCTGCAGTTCGTTTCTTATTACATTGTGATTATACACTTCTCGCCAACGATTTTCCTTTTCCATTTAATCATTTTTTGAGGGAGAATTTTGGCTTGCGAATTGTATATCTGGCATGTTTTGTTTTTCCTCCAAGAATTGTTTGCGCCTTACTAGTTAATGGGGGAGTTTGGGTGGGTGTTACATTTACCTTTATGATTGTTTTTTTCCACCACTAGTCAAGACAATGTTTGTCATTGCCAGACTGCCTTCGTTGCTTGATTGAGACTGCACTTCTTTTTTGCATCGGATTGCATTTCGTTTTATCTTCTGGGTGATTTTTCCCCTTGATGAAGACTGTGTTTTTCCTTAAAAATTTTTTTTCTATCTGATACCTTTGTTTCCTGGCGATTTTCCCTTGGTGAAGACTGTGACTTCCTGGCATTACCTCTGCATATTTTAATTAATTCTCATTGCGAACGGTTAACACTCTCTGTGTATTTTTTTCTTCACTTGATGACAACGTTTTAAATTATACAAGACTGCGGTTTTTATTTTATTAACAACAATATTTCCTTATGAATTTCATGGCCTTTACCACACCGAGTATGCTTGGCAACTATTTGTTTGACAGATGTTTTATTTCCCTTGATTGATGTTTTCTTTGGCATCTATTTCGATTTCATTGATAACCAATTTCTATGGCCCTTATCTTCAATGATTTACACAGCTAATTCCAATTCTTATCAAACAATTGATTGCGCTTTTTTGTAGGTGTCGTTGGTGGGGTATGATAGTGATTTTTTTTCTATGCTAAATCCCAACACTCGATTGTGAATTTCTTAGCGCTAATAGAGGGTGAATTCCAACATTTTTTTATTTATAAGTTTGACTGCTAGTTTTTATAGCAAATTGATTTCACACCCACCAAATTTTACAGACAACAGAATTTACTACATGTTATTATCACCCAACACTCACATAGTGGTTTTACTTTAGACAGCGAGTGGGTAACATTTTTAAAGTGAATTTATTATGGTTGTGCTAGTCTAAATAGAGACATGAGTATATTATTCAGTTAAAGGACAAAAATATAAATTTTATGATAGCAAATTAATGAGATAGAGAATGTAATTGATTAATCCCTTAATTAGGCAGCGAACTATATCATTATTACCTTGTTAAATGATGAATAGTATAGGTTAATTCCATGAAGGTTAGCTGGTAGGTTAGCTGGTATAATTGTTCACTCAAAAAATAAGTATTGTGGAAAATAATTTGTTCGTTGAATTCTATTAATTTGAATATTAATGTTCATATATATATACAAAACCTTAATCGCAATGAGGAATGTTGTGCGTTAAGGATATTATGAATAATGTGTTCAAATTATAAAAATGATATAAATTGACATTGTAATGGTGTTGGAAAATTTATAATAGTTCCATTACATTATTGTGGTCACGGAATTTCTGTGTATGACTGTGTTTTGGATTGATGTTGTGTTGAATATGAAGGACCCTTGCTCCTTTCTTGTATCGTTAAGATTTTTTTGAAAATTTAAATTTTTTCCAGTGCACCTCTTGAGAAGATATTTAGGTGCCACATCACTGGCGGAAAGCCGGTTACGCCAACTGGTGGGAAGGTATGTCGTTTGGTAAATGCATATTCATTAAGTAGTTTACTACTTTTCCTAATGTATGGACTTCTAGTTACTTGTAATGGATTATCGCATGCTAGGAACTTGATTTTGGAGACTGATTCCATAAGCATCGGATGCTTGCAACTATTGGAATTAGTGAGTAGAAGAATACTATTAATCCATCCTTTAGGGTTTATTGGAGAAGTCGTTAAGAGCTTGTGCATTTTAGTTTGAGTGCTGCTATCTCACATTGTGTCGACATGTTTCTTGGATGTGTGGGTGTTTTACTTTAGCGTGTAGGCATTGTCGTGTTTGTGTCAGGCTGGGAGTCATTTCTCTCTGTCTTGATTTCCACTTATTCGCCCAGCTACTCGATGTGCTAATGCATTTATTTTTTGTTGCCTGCTACCTGTTCAAAGGGTGTGGTGCTTGTCATCTAGTTGTGTTGTTTAACTGTAATCGTTGTGGTCATCCTGTTTAAAAAAAAATTGTGTGTTTAGCTTAGCTTGTAGTCATAACGTTTGGCTGAAATAGGGATCTCTAACGATGTAGGTGCCTTTATCGGAATAAGGGTCTCTCTTATTCCTTCATTAGATAGCCTCAAGCACTTCTGAGGTAGATTTGGAGACTTGTGTCCAAATGAATCACCTCGATCCATCCTTTCAAAATCCAATAAAATGAAAACATAAGGTATAAACAAGTTCATGGCATATGAATATATTAAAGAAAGTTACAAATAATTTTGTGAGTTTATTCTCACAAGTATAGGGTGGCCTAAACCAAAGAACAAATTCAAGGCACAATCTTATATTGAAGAAAAAAACAAATAAACAAAAACATAAGTTATAAAGTAACTTCAAGGCATAAAAGTATAAATTGAAGAAAACAACAAGTAATCAAAAAATTACTTTATATATTTTTAAAAACTTGAAAGCATAGGAATATATTGAAGAAACTAACATCTAATTTTTTTATTTTATTCTGATAAGTATGGGGTGGATTAAATGACATAACTTAAAGGAAGAGGCATATATTATCAACTAACTAATATTCTCAATATGTTCAATATGCTCAAAGTGAAGCAAAAAACCCAATGAATGTGGGGCCAATAATATATTAATTAGAAAGGAGCAAAAGGACATATTCAAGTCATATAATTTGTTCTTAAATGAGAAAAAAAATTTAAATACTACAATACCTCCTCTCCCCATGCTCTTCATCCATGTATACAAGCCTAGCCTAAGTTTGGAATTAAAGAGATCTACGATCGATTTTTTTGGCAAAGGTGGAATGTGATATGCGTTCAAAAAAGGCACGTTGAAGTTAGATGGATCAAACACCTTAACTTGAGACATAGAGGTTGAAGGTTAAGTATGGATATTTATTATAGTATAGTTCTTTTCTAGGTGGAACATTCAAGCTTGGTTGAGCATGATGGAGTTTAGGAATTTAATAATGGCAGTTTTTTAGTTTGTCTTAGCTAGCCAAGTCTAGTAAGTAAGGCTTGGAGAGTTACGTTCTTCAGTCATGAGGACTGAGGCACAAATCACCAAGTATAGGATAAGGATATAATAATTTATAAATGGGCTATGAATTTACCTATGTTGATTCACTAAGGAGTTATTCAATGAATATAAAATTAAAATTAAAAAAAAAAACACGTCTTTATAGGTTTAAGAAACATAGTAATCTAGCATATTAGATATTTTTCCTTACTTGTCTAGTGTTATGGTTTGAGTTGTTTGGAGGTCTATCCTCCCAAGAAGGAAACCCAATTATATTGAAAATTGGGTTTGGGTTATGTGGGAGTGCTCAAGCAAACATATTCACCCTTGTTGCTTCATTCCCATCTTGGAGGTGGCACACACATGAGCTGGTGCCTATGGTTGGAAGGAAAAATGATCATATGGAGATATTTCCTTAAGTGATATAACAACTAAGTGTTTTTATCTTAAATATTTAAGTTACAAGAATTAATTATTGTATTTTTCATTTGAGTAAATGTTATGAGCATAAATTGGTGAATGATTATGTT
This sequence comes from Picea engelmannii, assembly GCA_009831015.1. Taxonomy (NCBI): domain Eukaryota; kingdom Viridiplantae; phylum Streptophyta; class Pinopsida; order Pinales; family Pinaceae; genus Picea; species Picea engelmannii. The sequence continues at coordinate 493,515 of ML780999.1, read as the reverse complement.
CAATATATATATTCTGGGTTGTCTAGGAATTATGTGTAGATTTCTAAGGTTGCGTCATCCATCAAATTATGCTATATAGTCCATAATTTAGCCTCTATTATGTAAATTAAGAGGAAAATATGCCAAATGTATGGAATTAGCATTATGAGTATCAAAAAGATGACATAACTAGAGGAAATTCTAAGTATATATATGTAGAAGAATTTTATAAGTAATTTGATATTTTATTCTATGTAACAAGACAATAATTTGAGAATTTTGTGTTTGAATGATTAATTGTATAATTGGATCAAAATCATTGTGTAAAACATGCATGTTGTTAAATATTTGTCGTAGTGATTTGGGGAAATTGTTGTGGATGTATTTTTATTTTCATTGTAGTATCAAATTGATATATGTACGTGTGTGTAAAATTTAGTCAAGGTATTGCTAAGGATTAAATGGAATCACAACCGAGAAACCTAATTAGAGGAGAAGACAAAATTTTAATAGTGTGCCATGAGAACCAAGGTAGGCAGGTCTAAGTATAGTGAAACAATGTTTGCACAAGACAAATTGATCATCACAAGGAATAAAATAGGAAGGTTTGTTCTAGTGATCTTGGAAGATTTTGTACATATTTTTAGTAATTCAAAGCTTCTTAGAATTTGCATGGACATAGAAGAGAATCCACTAGTTTATGAAGGAGTAATAAGAATCTTCTAGAACCACAAAGACATGCACTTCAAGATTTATCATATAATATAATATCTTGAAAATATTTCGAGGTCTTTAGGATTGTACAAGTTTCTTATGAGTGACAAACGTTTCTCATATTTTTTCTAGTCTTCTCCAATTGAATACTTTTTTGTAATTTTTATTTATTATGTTTAATGAATTTTTAAAGAAATATTTCCAGTAGTGTTTTCTAATATAGTTCCAAGAGTGTTTTCAATTGGACAGAGACCATGTGGAACTTTGTACGAATGACACAGAGTCCATATGAACTCTGCATAGAGTCTAGATAGACTCTTTGCAGATTCCATGCTATGGACTCTATGCAGAGTCAACAATCATCCTCCTATATATCTTAGAACAATATCATTTACATCGATGTTAAAACCTAGTTTGGTCTGATTTGTTGTTCATAATATGTCCATGTATAGGAATCTGAATATGGACAAACAATCGAAAAACAATCGAGGCAACAATTATTTTAGCAATCATGAATTCCATTTCAAGACAATGTTTCAATTTAGAAAGTTGTTAGATAAGATTAAAATCCTAGGTTAAAGCTCATCCACACATTTTCTGATAGAAATAGTGAAAGTCCTAACATTTCAAAGGTATTTTTTTATAAGTACACTCCAGGTTCATTTGATTTATTTGTTCTCTCTTTGGGTAGAGTATTTCCCCACTCTATGAATTTGTCCAAGACCCTTTGGCTTGGAGTATTGATGCACTATTTGGTCTCTTCATTGGAACAAAGGGATTTGCAACTTATTTTTGAAGCTAAAATGATTAGATTACTTTCAAGTGGTAAGAAGTCCCTAATTTCCATTGACTTATTATGCATTATAGGGAGTTGAAGGAGATTAGAAGCGTGTTATGAAATCATGAAGAGTCCATTCAGGGAAGCAAAAAAACAATATTTTCATCTCCAACCAAAATTCATGAAAATGAGGAATAGACAATCACTCAAGATGTAACAACTATGAGCACTCTTGTCCAACATAAGAGGAAAATAGTCATTGTAGAGGTTGAATGTAGTATTATTTGGAAGCTAGTTATCAATATGAGAAAGGGACACCAATTTTAGGCCTTGAATTAGGCGTTGTTTTTAAATTAAAACTACGGGGGATCATAAGAAGATGAGACTATGCATCAACTTGTAGACAACATGGAAATAAAAAAACCAGAGTTGGGCCCAATCAAACCAACAATGGAAGAAGCATACGTTCAATATACATTTTTCTAAGTTCCTATTATACTAGGTGTATCTTGTAGAATCTACACCACTCAAAAGTGTTGGGAAAATTTTCCTTTGGATATAATTAGGATTTTTTATATGCTAGTACATAGTTTTTTATTTAGTTATTATATGTCACTTTTGAAACAAACCTTGATGTACATGCTATATAGCTTTCATGTATCCTTTTCTATTGATATTACATCTCCTAGTTACAATTAAAAAAATTAAATTTTTTATTAGTAAAGTATGTGTGTAGACATTTTGTTATGAATCACCAAATGAACAAATTTAATCTCTGCATTCTATTTATATACTTGAAGTAAAGGTCAAAAAAAACTAAAACACTAAGTAGTTCATTCCAAATTTACATTTTACAAATAAATCTAGTGATTTAGCTATTATTATACTAAAAAAATAGACCCTCCATAACTCAAACACAACTTATACGGAACATAAGTAGCAAATTAACAAGTACATTTGACACTAACTTTAGATAAATTTCAAAAATTTAATTACATTAGCCAATAAAATAATAAATACTTAACTAAGATTCTAAATGTACATGTCTGACAATTACAAAAAGTTTAATATATAAATTGAAAATAAAAATAAAAAAATTGGGGGATGGAAGGTATTGTACAACACTCTAGGAACTTTGTGTGAATGGGCAGAGTACATATGGACTCTACCCATTCACACAGAGTTCCATATGGCACCCTTTGCGAATGGGTAGAGTCCATATGGAATCTTCCCATTCACACAGGGTGTCATATAGACTCTGTGTGAATGGAAAGAGTCCCTATGGAATCTGTGTAGAGTTAAACGAAAATAAATAAATAAAACTATAACTAAATAAAAATTAAAAAAAATAAAAATTACAAACATAAACCAAACTTACCTGGCCATCATGCTTATGCCCTACGCCCATATTTTCTAGCAAAACCAACATTCGTAACCAGCACCAATGTTCACCAACTTCCAACATTCACCAACAACCCCAACCACTAGCATTCACCAACATCACCAACCACTAGTGTTCACCAAAAACACCTGTAAAGTAAAAATGTACATATTTGACAATTATAAAAAGTTCATTATATAAATCGAAAATAAAATTAAAAAATGTTAGGGATGGAAGGTATTGTACAACAATCTGTGCACTCCATTCAGACAAATTCCATATGTCACTCTATGCGAATGGACATAGTCCATGGAATATGTCCATTCGCACAGAGTGCCATGGACCCTGGGCAGAGTCCACATGGACTCTGCCCGTTCGCAGGGAGTGCCATATGGAATCTTCCCATTTGCACATAGTCCTTATGGAACTATGTGCAATTAGGAAGATTCCATATGGACTATGCGGAGAGTCCTACCAAAATTACAAAAAACTATGAACAAAATAAAAATTTAAAAAAAAAAATTACGCAAGCCCCAGATTTACTTGGACTTGATTCCGATGGATTTTCCAACAGCTCCATCGTTTGCCAACAACACCATCATTCACCAACCACCATTTCCATCGTTCACCAAGTGCTAGTGTTCACCAACCACCAAAGTTCACTTCGACTGTATGTATAGTAATAGTGGAGCGAAAGGCCCACTATATAAATTAGTTTTTCGGCTGAAAAAAATTTCATCCAAAAACATTTTTGGCCAAAAACGTTTTTAGCTCAACTATATGTTGCCAAAGAAACAAATTGGATAGAATTTTTTATTGCACAAAATCCAAGGACTTCATTTGTGCACCATTCTATTTGACATTCAAGGTTTTGGTCAAAAATCTTTTCGGCCTAAAGATGTACGTTTTCGGCCGAAAAAATGAAAACTTCGGCTAAAAAATGGATTCTAACAATTTTTCCAGTACCATTCTCATGAATGTGTTACCCACCTTCAATATTTTACCCTAGGTGCTTTTTATTTATGTGTACACACTGGGGCTTTTTATTTATGTGCACGCATCAATGCTTTTCATTTATGTGTGCGCACTGGTGAGATTTTACCAATACAAGCATCGACAAAAAAAACCTCCACCTGCTCAAATGTTTTTATTTATATGGAACATCTGCTAAAACCTTCTCTACAAATAGCAGAGGTTGTAGCAGATGTTTTTTTGAAAAAAAATCTCAATCTTGTAACACTAAAAAAATTCGCAAAAACCTCCACTACAAAGTGTTTTCCTTGTAGTGATTATAGGCATAGCTTGTGATGCAGGAGCATCGCTCACCCATCAAGTGAGCCAGCGCGTGGAGCAAAGAACAGCTGGACAGCACCAGCACATATATCTTTGAAATACTTTGGAAAGTTGTTGCGCCGCCATTTGAATGAAGGCATTCATAACAGAGCGCACTTGTACATTGTAACGGACCTTGAGCAGATAAGCTCTCGTCCTTAGGTAGCTAAGGCATTTATTAGATTTAATGAAAGTAGATAAATTAATTAAGTCTAGATTAGACAGTTTTTCTTTCGAGAGGGAAAACGGAATATAGGCACCCTCCTTTGTATTATTGTATCATTAGCATTAGCATTCGAAGCAACATTAGCATTGAGGAGTAAGGAGAGAGCAAGCAGAGAATTGTGGGAAGAATCCCCATGTACAGACATTGAATTAATAGGAAAGCTTTGATTCAATTCCATGGTTGTGATTATTCTCTGTGTGTTGTTGATATTATGTTGTTGCATACTTGCTTCTTTTTATGCCTTCGTTGTATATGTTGTATATGTAATTTCATGGCAGATTAGAAATCTGGGAGAGAGGCGAGAATAAGTTTCAAATTGTTTCTCTGTTTGAGCCAGGAGATTCCTGCATAGAATGTAGTTGAATTCCTCCGCATAGAGTGCGTTGAGGGGGCTCTACAGTTAAACTCTTATTCTCCTCTACTGGAATTGCATTGGGTTATTCAAACCGTGCAGGTGAAGTGCCGGTTGGATTGAAGTCTCAGTATTGATTCTGAGCTGGAGGGAGTGAATATCTCTATTGCAGGCAAGTGCATGGGATTCGAAGGATTCAACAGTTCGAGGACTATTGGATTTATGTGGAGGAAGATGAGGGAAAGGTCTCTGAATGGGCCAGAGTTGATAAAGCTCAGGAGGAATAGTCCCTTGTGATTTCCGGGAAAAAGGACCAGGAGAATTTTGAGCTAGAAAAGCTTCGGAGCGAAGGACTCTTCAAGAGGAAGAGAATTGACAGCTTGAAATCATTGTGGAGAATAGCGAATTCCCGCCGACCATCAGCTCTAAGAGGAGTTGCGAGAGAGCTAACTCGCAGGCGCACAAAGAAGAAAGCCATCGCATATCGGCTTCGGCGGTTGGCAAGGTAAGAGTTTACCCTTTGAAATCGCAATTAGTGATTTCCCAATTCAATGGGAACCGTCGATCAAGAGCGGGGACAGGTGGCACGAGATCCCACCAAGTTGACGTTCGGGATTTCTGGCAACACGGAAAGGTTTCATCGTGGATTGTGATCCGCAAAGTCCCGAAGCGACGCGGCAGCGTGGGCCTCGAAGGTTAGTGGAATACAGGTGGCGCAGTCTCGGGGATCGGTACCTCGGGACTCGGAGTTTAGAAAATCAGGGCGTTGACCTCACGAGTGGCGATATCCCGAGTGTTGACCGTTAATCACCAGAGCTTGGGCTCGGGAATCGAAGGGCCGATATCGTGAGCGTCGAACTCGTGAACCCGCGAGTTCCGATTTCCCGATTTGCGAAGGAGGGAATTGCAGATAGAGACACTTGTGGGTAAGGAACTTCCGAGAGGAGTTGGAAGAAAATTGTTACTCTTCGGGCCGAGATTAGTGAAGGTCCTGGTGGGAGCGAATTGGACCATGGGGGTTTCGACTCTTGTGCCAAGTGGTATCAAAGCGGGCGTGGCTTTGCTTTTTGTAGCAGAGACAGAGATTCACCATTCCGCCGAGACGGGAGAGGCAATCACCTGATCGTCAAGACAGGGATGCCTGAAGAAGGGGTAGACTAGCAGGTAACCCAGAGATAGAAAGACAGATGAGAGATCTCCGAGAAAGGCTCGAAGAGATGGATACTACGCAGAGACGTGGAGTTGGTGCCATAGAGTTCAGTGATTCCGAGGTGGAAGAGGAAGCTGGAGACGACCCAAAAGAAGTCACAGCAGAAGACGCATCAACAGAGAGGTTGATCAGAGCCATTTCAAGAATGAGCTCAAAGACAAAGATGGAAATTCCCATCTATGAGGGAAGTCTAAATGCAAAAGAGTTGCTGGATTGGATCCAAGCACTCGACACCTACTTCGATTACGAATATATCGAAGAGGACAAGAAGGTGAGACATGCTTTCATGAAGTTGAAAGGACATGTAGCCTTATGGTGGGATGAGTTGCAGGCAGATAGGCGCCGCAAAGGAAAATAGAAGATAAAAAGCTGGGACAGGATGATCGCTAAGATGAAAGCGAAGTTCATCCCCAGAGATTATCAGATCACACTGTTCAGGCATATGCAGAACCTGAGGCAGAAGTTGATGACGGTGAAGGAATACACCGAGGAATTTTACAGGCTCAACATCAGAGCTGGTCATCGAGAAAGTGATGATGAAAATGTGGCAAGGTACCTAAATGGGCTGAGGTATGACATTCAGGAGGAACTGAGCATGGTTACCATCCGAACAGTTGAGGATGCATACCAAATGGCTCTAAAAGCCGAGGGGAAGCTGAGCCGCAAGAAGGGATAGCGAGGGTGAGGCAGAAGCCAGTCCTGAGGCAAAGCAGTCGCCCAAGAACGAACACGGAAGCCCAAGGAGGATTGGAAGAGACCTCAGGGAAAAGCTGAAAGAGGTGGAACCTCACAGCAAAGGCAGCAAATTTTTGAGCCGAGGAGACAACAAACTGATCAGCAAGGAGATTATGCTGATGTAGGCACCTTTCCTCGTACCCGAGGTCGGGGAAGAGGCCGAGGAGGAGTGATCACATATTTCACATGTGGAAAAGACAGACACAAAGCCGTGGACTGTCCAGACAGGAAGTTAGACAGAGGAAAAGCCCACATCACTGAGGCGCAGAGGCATGATGATGAGGATGAAGACACTGGAAGTGGGAAGTCACTGACAGTGCACAAAGTTCTCTTGAAACTCAAGAAGGAGGTGGAGGACGCAGCGCAAAGATGCAGACTATTCCGAACCACGTGCAAGACCAAGGGCTGGAAATGCAAGGTCATAGTGGACAGCGGAAGCACCGATAATCTCGTTTCAACTGAGATGGTGGAGAAATTGGCGATGGAGACAAATAGACACCTGAGTCCATTCAAAGTGTCATGGTTGTAGAAAGGACACCAGGTATGTGTTATGAGACAATGCTTGGTTGAATTTAAAATGGGTGATTATAAGGATAAGATTCTGTGTGATGTTATTCCCATGGATGTCTGTCATGTATTGTTGGGTAGACCATGGCAGTTTCATAGAAATGTTGTTCATGACGGGAGGATGAACACATACACCTTGGAGAAGGATGGAAGGATACACACATTTCTACCGATAAAAGATAAAGAAGTGAAGTCGGAAGTGAGCAGCACTATACTTCTCATGAGTGGGAAAGAGCTTCTCACGGAGATGGAGAAGAATGAAGATCCATAATTCTTTGTTGTCAGGAAACTGAGAATTGTCCTGACAAGCACAAGAGTGGATGACTTGCCAGAGGAGATTCAGGAACTGTTGGGAGAGTTCGCTGATATCATCGTGGAAGAACTACCTCATTCGTTGCCACCGATGCAGAGTGTGAGTCATCACATTGACCTCATACCCAGAGCAAGTTTTCCAAATAAGGCAGCATACAGGTTGACACCTCAGGAGAATGAGGAGGTCAAAAGGCAAGTACAGGATCTGTTGGACAAAGGACTGGTGAGGGAGAGTCTTAGTCCGTGTGCTGTTCCGACAGTACTGAGCCCAAAGAAGGATGGAGGCTGGAGGATGTGTACAGACTCTAGGGTGATAAATAAGATCACCATCAGGTACAGGTTTCCATTGTCGAGAATGGACGATTTGATGGATTGCCTGAGTGGGGAAAATTATTTTTCGAAGATTGATCTCAAGAGCGGATACCATCAGATCCGGATGAGAGAGGGAGATGAATGGAAGACAACGTTCAAAACAAACGAGGGTTTGTACGAATGGCTGGTCATGCCGTTTGGCTTGACAAACACGTCGAGCACTTTTATGAGGCTGATGAATGAAGTCCTGCGGGAATTCATCGGTAAGTTTGTGGTCGTGTATCTAGACGACATATTAATTTTCAGCAAGACTAAGGCTAAACACTTGAGACATTTGGCCACAGTGATGAAGAGGTTACAGCAGGAGAAGCTGCTAATAAATTTGAAAAAGTGTTCCTTCATGCAGACAGAACTCATTTATCTAGGTTTTGTTATTTTGGTTAATGAGTTGAATATAAATCCTGAGAAAGTTGAAGTGATCAGGAATTGGCCCTCGCCGCGGAGTGTTTTTGAGGTAAGGAGTTTTCATGGACTCACTAGTTTCTACAGGAAATTCATTCGGAACTTTAGTGGAATTAGCACCGCGATGATGGACACTCTGAAGAAGCGGCATAAGGTTTTTCATTGGACAACCGAGGCTGAAAGGAGCTTCAATCTATTGAAGCGAAATATAACAGAGCAACCAATTTTGGTGTTGTCGGATTTTCAGAAAACCTTCCAGGTGAAGTGTGACACCAGTGACTATGCTGTTGGAGGGGTCTTGAGCCAGGATGATAGACCTGTAGCATATTTCAGCGAGAAGTTGGATGATGCCAAGATGAAATACTCCACGTATGACAAAGAATTCTATGCCATCATACAGGCATTGAAGAAGTGGAGGCACTACTTGATACCCAAAGAATTCGTTTTGTACAACGACAATCATGCTTTGCAATTTGTAAGTCAACAAGAGAAGCTGAATCAAAAGCATGCGAAATGGGTAGAGTACATGCAAAATTTTACGTTTGTAATCAAGCACATTTCGGGGACTGCTAACAAGGTGGCGGATGCCTTGAGCCGAAAATGCTTAGTGCTGCAGGAATTCAGGATCAGAACGCTGGGTTTTGAAAACCTGAGGGACATGTATGCAGGTGATGCTGATTTCGTGGAGGCATATGAAGCAGCCGAGAACCCGGTTCTCAGGGATCAGAGTCCTTGGATTGACTACCTGATCCAGGAGGGGTTGTTGTTCAAAGGCAACCAATTATGTATGCCAGATTGCTCTATAAGAGAGAATTTGGTGAAGGAAAAGCATAGCGGGGGCTTAGCGGGTCATTTTGGGCATGACAAAACATTCGCTAAGCTGAGCGAATTGTATTATTGGCCTGGCATGCATGCAGATGTGAAGAAATTTGTTGACAGGTGCAGGATATGTCAACATGCGAAAGGCCGAAATAAGAATGATGGGTTATATCAGCTGTTGCCTATACCTGAGAGGCCATGGGAGGCCATCACCATGGACTTTGTTTTGGGATTGCCGAGAAAACAGAGAGGAGTAGATTCCATCTTTGTGGTGGTGGAAAGGTTCTCGAAGATGGCACATTTTATCCCGTGTCATAAGACCAGTGATGCAACCCACATTGCGAATTTATTTTTCAAAGAGATTGTGAGATTGCATGGATTGCCGAGAAGCATAGTCTCGGATCGGGATACGAAGTTCATAGGTCATTTTTGGAGGAAGCTATGGAAAAAGCTGGGGACTGACCTAGCGTTCAGTTCTGCTTACCATCCGCAAAAAGATGGACAGACCGAAGTGGTCAACAGGAGCTTGGGAGACCTGTTAAGAAGCCTGGTGATGTAGCATCACAATAGCTGGGATCAAATATTACCACGGGCGGAATTTGCGTACAACGATTCGATGAATCGAAGTACAGTAAAGAGTCCATTTCAGATTTTGTATGGAACACAGCCAAGGGGAGTTTCTGAGCTCAGGGAGTCAGAACAGGCTGAAACTAGCAGCGCGAGGGCTGAAGAATTTGCTGAGGCAATGCAGGAACTTCACGCAGAGGTGAAGCAGCGACTGCAAAGGTCAAGCATAGAGCCGATCAAAGGAAAAGACAACTTCAGTTTGAAGTTGGAGACATGGTTCTGGCGCACCTGAGGAAGGAAAGGTTCCCAAGGGGAACATACAAAAAGCTCAATATGAAGAAGATCGAGCCGTGCAAAGTCCTGAAAAGGTTTGGGGAGAACGCATATGAGCTTGAGTTGCGAGAGGGCATTGGGATATCTCTGATTTTCAACATTTCGGATTTATACCCATATAATGTTGAAGAAGCAGGAGATGGAACCGAAGGACTGAAAGTCCAGTGGCAGAAACAGATGCCGATGGCTGAAAAACCTCAGATGGAATGCATACTAGACAAGAGAGTGGGCAGGAAGACCAGGAGAAAGCAATATTTTGAGTACCTGGTAAAATGGAAGAACCACCCAGTGGAGGATGCCAGCTGGGACACAGAGGTGGTGATCCAGAAACATGGGCACACAGTGCAGGAGCTCATGGACAAGAGCCCATGAATACTTTCAAGCCGAGCAGTATGATGCAGGAGCATCACTCACCCATCAAGTGAGCCAGCGCGTGGAGCAAAGAACAGCTGGACAACGCTAGCACATATATTTTTGAAATACTTTGGAAAGTTGTTGCGCTGCCATTTGAATGAAGGCATTCATAACGGAGCGCACTTGTACATTGTAACGAACCTTGAGCAGATAAGCTCTCATCCTTAGGTAGCGGAGGCATTTATTAGATTTAATGCAAGTAGATAAATTAATTAAGTCTAGATTAGACAGTTTTGCTTTTGAGAGGGAAAATGGAATATAAGCACCCTCCTTTGTATTATTGTATTATTAGCATTAGCATTCGAAGCAGCATTATCATTCAGGAGCAAGGAGAGAGCAAGCAGAGAACTGTGGGCAGAATCCCCATGTACATATATTGAATTAATAGGAAAGCTTTGATTCAATTCCATGGCTGTGATTATTCTTTGTGTGTTGTTGACATTATTGTTGAGTCCATTTTTGTGCTTCCATAAACCATACTTTTGCCTCTTTATTTGCCCATTTTACCTTCATTTTATTCCACATTTTCCATGAAACAGCCTATCCAAGGTATATTTGTCATTCTTTAGCTTGAGAATTGAATTTTCTAAATTTTAGCATTAAAATTGGAAATTTAGCAGAAATTACAGGATTTGACCAAATCCCGTAAAAGCTCCGTCATTGGTATACTTGCAGGACACCTGGGCGAAATCCAACACTTGGGTCGTGTTCCCAGATGTACAAGGATGGTGAATAAGCTATCAGATTCGAAATCTGAGATTGCTAGATGCCCGGTCAACGCTGGTCAAACAGGGCCACTTCAGCAGAAATTGCCATGTTTCAGCATTAAATCTTGGAAAGTTTTTGATTTCGTGGGATTTTGACCATGTTTTGAGGATCTAGAGGAGGCATTCGACCCTCCTAGGATATTTTGGATCTACTTATGATATTTAGGAGACATTTTAGCATTTATGGTTTTTAAACTCTTGTATAAATACTCTT
>ML780999.1:433512-476017 GCA_009831015.1 Picea engelmannii | reverse complement strand
ATAGAAGCTTAGTTTCTCTTTCACATTCAGCCTTAGAATAGGTTTTATGCTTACTGTTTTTACCATTTAGAAAAACAAGTGTTGATTACTGTTATGAGGACTATGAAGATGACTTCTGAATAGAAGCTTAGTGTCTCTTGCACAATCAACCTTAGATAGGTTTTTGGGTTATCTCCATAAAAGATAAAAACTATCTCTAAAATCCATATCCTTTGGACATGCCTCTAAGTCTTACAAACACCGGATTGATAATAAATGCACTCTAATTTACTTGGGTAGATTTGAGATCAACAATTATGCTGTTGAATACTTGCTTCTTTTTATGCCTTCATTGTATATGTTGTATATGTAATTTAATGGCAGATTAGAAATCTGGGAGAGAGGCGAGAATAAGTTTCAAATTGTTTCTCTATTTGAGCCAGGAGATTCCTGCATAGAGTGTAGTTGAATTCCTCTGCATAGAGTGCATTGAGGGGGCTCTACAATTAAACTCTTATTCTCCTCTACTGGAATTGCATTGGGTTATTCAAACCGTGCAGGTGAAGTGTCGGTTGGATTGAAGTCTCAGTATTGATTCTGAGTTGGAGGGAGTGAAGATCTCTGTTGCAGGTGAGTGCACGGGATTCAAAGGATTCAACAGTTCGAGGAATGTTGGAGTTCTGTGGAGGAAGACAAGGGTAAGGTATCTGAAGGGGCCAGAGTTGATAAAGCTCAGGAGGAATAGTCCCTTGTGATTTCCAGGAAAAAGGAGCAGGAGAAGTTTGAGCTAGAAAAGCTTCGGAGTGAAGGACTCTTCAAGAGGAAGAGAATCGACGACTTGAAATCGTTGTGGAGAATAGCAAATTCCCGCCGACCGTCATCTCTAAGAGGAGTTGCGAGAGAGTTAAATCGCAAGCGCGCAAAGAAGAAAGCCATTGCATATCGGCTTTGGTGGTTGGCAAGGTAAGAGTTTACCCTTTGAAATCGCGAGTAGCGATTTCCCGATTCAACGGGAACCATCGATCAAGAGCAGGGACAGGTGGCACGAGATCCCACCAAGTTGGAATTCAGTATTTCTGGCAATAGGGAAAGGTTGCATCGTGGATTGCGATCCGCGAAGTCCCAAAGCGACACAGCAACGTGGGCCTCGAAGGTTAGTGGAATACAGGTGGTACAGTCTCAGGGATCGATACCTCGAGACTCGGAGTTTAGAAAATCATAGCGTTGACCTCACGAGTGGTGATATCCCGAGTGTTGATCGTTAATCATCGGAGCTCGGGCTTGGGAATCAAAGGGCTGATATCGTGAGCGTCGAACTCGCCAACCCGCGAGTTCCGATTTCCCGATTTGCGAAGGAGGGAATTGTAGATAGAGACACCTGTGGGTAAGGAACTTCCGAGAGGAGTTGGAAGAGCATTGTTACTCTTCGGTCCGAGATTAGTGAAGGTCCTGGTGGGAGCGAGTTGGACCGTGGGGGTTGCGACTCTTGCGCCAGCTTGTTACATATAAACGAACATTTTCCTCACATTAGGCTTCACAAGAAAGACCCTTTAAATCAATACATGTGGATGGATATTTTATATATTAGTGCTCAAAATATTTATATAGAAATGTATTATTTCACACCTATTAATTCTACCTTTTATAAGAAAAACATTCTACATAAAAACATTCCTCACAATGGCTTGGAACATGATATTTACAATTTGAGAAATGAAGGCAATATCGTCTTGCTAGAAGATTTTAATGCTTGAATAACAACTAATAAATCTATTATTTTAAACAATGACTGAAACCCTAATCCTTTATGCCTATATGAGGACCTTGTTTTAGCTAGAAGATAAAAATTAAACTATGAAGAATTGGTTGAGAATTGTTTTGGTGTCGAGCTAATCAAGCTCTATAGTTCTCAAGATCTAATAATTTGCAATGGTATAATGAATTGGTTTAAATCCAACTAGATGACTTGTATTCATGGGATTAATAGTGGTGTCATAGATGATATGGTATTCATTATCCTCATATACAACCAAATAGTAAATTTTGACATCTTAAATGACCATGAGCCCAACTCTAATCATAGACATTTAATCCTAATTCTAAACTTTGTCATGTGAAAAATCCCCATTGAAGAGGATTAAGATAACCAAAAGAACTTTATTTTCGACAAAGATAAAGGTGATATTTTTTTAAATGATTTAAATAATGAATTAAATATCCTATTAAACAAGGACAATATTGAATACCTCTATCATAATTTTATGAAAACCCTCTCTACTTTCTTAACAAGTTATCTATCAAGGTGTTATTTAAAAAGGAAAAAAAAATGGCCAACCCTTGGTATGATAAAGAGTAAAAGATTACTATAAATAGAATTAGGCAGGATTCTAATGAGTCCTTAAAATCTAACAAGATAAATAGGTAGAAATGCCTAATTAAAAGGAAAAAAGTGCACTATATAAATATAAATAAAGAGAATCTTTTGCACCTATCTAAGATATATCCTAAGAAATTATGACTCATGAAAATAAAGAAAACAATATGATTCCCTTGAGGGATGAGAATTCCTACTTTAAAAATATTGATGAATCCCCTGATGTCATGGACAACATTCAAACCCTTTTTGTAGAGGAAGAATTTTTTTTATAGAAGACATAGAGTTTTGGGTTAAGCACCTCACAAAGGGGAAAGCTAGGGATATCGAAGGCTACCAAGTAGAAATATTAAAAATTGGAGGGCTTTTTCTCATCCCTCGCATCCACAAGATCCTAAATTTATCAATCAAGAAGGCTTCCCTAAACCATAGACTCAAATCCTCATTTATATATTTTTAAAAGTGGGGATAAAAAAAATCCCACTAATTATAGGATCACTATGATTATCCCCCTTTTAGCCAACTTAAATGGAATTACTTTGTAAATGAAGATCAATGTATGGCTAGAAAACCATGGAAAAATAACTAATGGCTAGGTTGGATTTAGGAGTTATCATTCAACTATGGACTACCTTGTTACACTTGGGATCATTGCAAAGGAGTGTTGTAAATATAAAACCTATCTCTTGTGTTGTTTCATTGACTTTATAATTTTTTTTGACATAGTGCTTAGAACTAGCCTTTGGAATAGAATAGAAGATCTAAACGTTCCTTTCAATTTGAGAGTTTTTGTGATAATGTTGTATGAGAATGTTATTTCCAAGTTTAGTAACATTGAGGGCTGATCAGAAGAAATTATCTGTAATATAGGAGTTACACAAGGTTGTCCCCTATCCCCTACCTTTTTGGCATATATATTGACAAGTTAGAGGGTTGTTCGAAAGAAGTTGGTTTTTTCAACCCACCTCTAGTTGGTATAGTCATTATCCTTCTTCTTCACGCTACTGATATTGTTATTATAGTGAGGAGTTCTTATGATCTCGACAAGAAACTAAAACTTCTCAAGTATTTTTTCTCTAATACGGGTATGATTGTTAACACTAACAAAACATAGATTATGGAAATTAAATGCAAAAGATCACTTATGCTAATTTTTTGTATGACAACAAGAGCTTGGAGGAAGTGACTTCATACAAATATATTATAATTGATCTTCATCACAAGATTAATGGGAACTATAACATTCAAAAAAGAATAAATGGAGGTTGGAAAGCTTATTATGGACTTGAAAATGGTTGTAAATCAGTGGACCTTTAGCTATGGGATAAGAAAAAACTCTTCTTTGAGACTCTTGTCACTCTTTTTATGTTATATGGTTGTGAATATTGGGGATACAACATCTCTAAATAATCATGGAGAAATATAGAGAAAATACAAAAACGTTTTATAACTTATAATCTCAAAATTAAATGTAAAACACCCTATCCTATCCTCCTCATGGAAGTGAGTATTTTCCCAATTAAGAGGATAGCTATATGTCTAGTCACATAATGTACACGAACAATATAAACACCATGGAAGATAAGAGGCTTCCTAATATTTCTCCAAAACCCTATCAAATCCACCTACGACTCAAGTAGGGTTGGCATAAAGATGCCAAATCTTGGCTAAATCATTGGAGAATAAAGGAAGAGGTCACTCTGCAAAATAATGATAATATTAAAAATATTATTACATCTAAATTTAAGGAGAAATTGTGGTATGATAAATAATTAGAGGATAAAATAAAAATAAGATACTATAAGGAGGTGATTAAACCTAATCTAGAAGATCAAAAGTATCTCTTTGTTTTGACTAGCGTAAAGAAGAAAATCAACATTGCTAAAACAAGAACGAATTCTCATAAGCTCCATAGTGAAACAGGGAACTGGGCAATTCCTAAAATGTCATGGGTTGAAATAATTTGTCATCTTTGTTACGCTAATAGAGATGAACATGAAAAACACTTTCTCTTCTAATTTCCTACATACATGCACATTAAATCATAATTTCAAAATATTTCTTACAATACCGACTTTCCTAACCTTTTAACTCATCAAAACTATGGTGATGTAGGAACTCTTCTCTTAAATCTTTTTGAGCACATAAATAAAATTCTAAATCAAACCAAGTATTTCCTTATATTTATTAAACCAAATTTGATCTCAATGGACTTCAACCATCATCATCATCATAATACAAAAACTATTTCTAATCGTTTCAATATAAGATAGATTTTCCCTACACCTCTCTACAATATCTTTAACAATAAATAATCCCACATATGACATTGTTGCATTCCTTTCATACACTTTAAATGTTGCAACATTTTTTTTAAATAATAATAAAAAACAATTAAGGAATTTCTAAATATAAAAAAAAAAACATTATGATTAGCCATTATTTATAGAAGCTAAGTGGGATTAATGGTTAAGAATGTTGGTTTTAGAGCCTAATTATCTTCATGATTCAGAGGTATTGTTTCAACCATGCCTGGATCCCATTTCTTGATGGGGGGGGTGTGGGTAATTTCATAGTCAATCTAGACCGTTCATTATAAGGTCGCAAATGTGACGGTAGAAGTTATGTTAGGGTTTTTTTACCTAGAAGGAAACCCTCTTTTATGAGGGAATTGTATTGCGGCTATGTATGTGAGTGAATATTGTATTCTGAGAGAGGAGACTGTGAGTGAAAGAAGAGAGAGTTACATCGGGTATAATGTTGGTTGTATCCCTTCATTTGTTGAATAATAATAAAGGAAGGACCTGGAAACTTCTCTGGTGGACGTAGCCCACACTGGGTGAACCACATATATATGTGTCTCTATTGTATTGTGTATCTTGTGTGTTTTACTTCTGCATTTATTTTATTTTATTTCTCCACTATCCTATTTTTCTAACAATTGCTATCACAGAGAAAGGTAACTCGCAGGAAAAGAGGGTTCCTGGTTCGAGTGGGAGATATGTCGGAAGATGGAAAGTTTAAGGTCGAGAAATTTAATGGAGAAAACTACTAGTTATGAAAGATGCATATGGAAGATGATTTATATCAGAAGGATATTTACTTACTGTTGGGAGGAAAATAAAAGTAGTTGGTGAGTATGAAGGATGAAGAATGGGAGATTATTGACATAAAGGCACTAGGAATGATACGATTGTTCTTGGCAATGTTGGTGGCTTTCAATATTTCAAAAGAAAAGACAATGAAGGATCTAATGAGTGCATTAGATAAACTATATGAAAAACCCTTAGCTTCCAACAAGTTATTTCTATTGAAGCAATTATTTAATATGAATATGTTAGAAGATGGGTCTGTTGACAATCGTTTAAATGAATTCAATATAGTTACTAATCAGCTAAGTTATTTAAAAGTGGAATTTGATGATGAAGTTAGGGGTCTTCTAATAATTTTCTCATTGTGAGAAAGATGGAATGGCTTGGTCATGGTTGTAAGTAACTCTGTCTCTAGTTCAAACACTCTGAAATTTAATGATGTTGTTGGTGTTATCCTTAGCGAGGAAATGTGACGAAAAATAATAGGTGAGACATCAAGTAATGCATTGAATGTGGAGAACAAGGGAATACAAAGGGAAAGAGGAAAGAGTCTAGGAAACCATGGGAAGTCTAGGAAGGGAATATCCAAATACAGACTAGGAAAGAGAGAGTGTTGGAATTATGGGAATAAAGAACATCTGAAGAAACAATGTAGAGCTCCAAAGAAACAAAGAGATGGACAACAAGAGAAAAATCAGGAAGAAAATGTGATAGGTGATGTGTTACAAGATGCTTTGATTCTTTATTTAGATAATATTACTAAGTCTTGGGTAGTATATTCAAGGTATTATTTTCATGCCAAACCGCATAGAAAATATTTTCAATATTATGTTCAAGGTGATTTTGGACAAATTTATTTGGGTGATGATGAACCATGTCAAATTGTTGGAATGGGTAAGGTACAAATAAAGAAAAAGAATGGAAACCAATGGTTACTGAAAGATGTGAGACATAAACCATATCTGAGAAGAAATATAATTTCAATAGGAAAATTGTAAAGTGAAGGTTGTATATCTACATTTATAGATAAGGCGTGGAAGGTCACTAAAGGATAATTGGTAATGGAAAAAATGAGAGAAGGTAGGTGCATTGTATTTATGTACTAGTAATGTTGAATCTTCTATATCTTTATCTTCTACAGGAGTGGATACAACATTGTGGCATCATAGAATTACACACATGAGTGAGAAGGGCATGTGGATACTTCACAAAAGGAATTTGTTGCCAGATATTAAACAAGTTGATTTGCATTTTTGTGAGCACTATATTTATGGAAAACAAAAGAGATTTAGATTTCTCAAAGTTGGGAAGGAAAAGAAGAGTGAAAAGTTAGAGATTTTTCATACAGATCTATGGGGACCATCTTAGGTATCATCTTTTCATGGATTTCATTATTATGTTACTTTTATTGATGATGCAACTATAAAAACTTGGGTTTATTGCATTCGACAAAAAACTGATGTTTTTGACACTTTTAAGAAATGAAAATAATTGGTTGAGAATGAGACATGAAAAAGGTTGAAGTGTCTCATATCAGACAATGGAGGTGAATATTATAGCAATGAGTTTGATAATTAATGTACATACCATGGGATTCATAGAGAGAATAAAGTTCCAGGAACACCACAAGAATATGGTGTGTCAGAAAGGATGTATAGGAAAATCATAGATTGTGCGAGGAGTATGAGATTTCATGATGGGTTTCCCTTACAATTTTGGGAAGATGTATTAGATATTGTTGTTTACTTAATAAAATGTGATGTCCCCTATCATGACGACTCCAAGCAAAGTGAAAAGTGCAATTTGTTTTTTTCTTTTAGGAAGGAAGGAAATGACGTCAACAGTTAAACCACACCACCTGACGACGAACACAAGAACAGAGATCAAGAAACAGAAAACTATGACTCCATGCACTAGCACAAGAGCCACTAGGATAAACATGCATAAATCAACTGATAAAAAGGCCTACTCACCTGACACATCATGAAAATGCCTACAAGCTAAAGGACAACATCCACCATCCTGACACAACGACCTCGACGACCAATAACTAGAACCTCGATGGCACACAACCAAACGCATGAAGGCATTACATCCCAAGAACCAAAAACAACTACAACGAAAAAATACCCACAATGGGTAGCACAAACTCCGTCCAAGTTATCATTCACCTCTATCCGTTAGGGCATGCAATGATCCCCTCCTCAAGAGTCATGTGGTTGCCTGGTGATAGGCATGACAATAGCCATGGAACAACAACCTAACTAGACCAAGGACTCAAGATAAATCCAACGCGCTAGGAGCTGAAATAACTGACAAGAAGACTACACCCACACCCCCCAATCAACATGTCAACAAGATACAAGATGACGTCATTCAAAATAAAATGCGCGAGCTATAACACGACTTTGGCAATAACCCAAAACCATTTAAGAAAGATGCCTAAGTGTGAAGGAGTGAACTGTAACCAAGATACTATGTTATAAATGTATCATAAGGTAAATTAAAACAAGCACTTAACAAAATCAATAAGCTGACTAACACTTACCTATTGACCATTAATGAGTGGACTATTGATCTACACTGCTTATAAAATAATTGACTTCACGATCTAAATTAACAAGTCTAAATTAATCAAAATTATACTATATAATCGTTGTCACACTAACGGAACTAGTCCAAATGCATTGATGACATGAAATTAACACTATTCAGAAGTCTAATTACCCATGTTGACCAGTCTAAATTAATCACTTAAACAATGTTAACAGGTCTAAATCAATAACATTAACAATATATAATAACATTGACAATATCATCAAGATTAACAATGATTGACAAGTCCAAATTTCATCGCTGGCATGTAATTTACAATATTAACAATATATATTAATCGTTGTACATTAAAACACCCCTTCTATCTAATCAATGCGTGAATCGCTGACATTATAAATCGCTATCATTTAACTATAAGTGGTTGACCTTTCCAACTGAATAATTATAATGAAATCACTATCTGTTATAGGATCTATATAATAAGGTTATATGTAGCAATTTGTATAGTAAAATCCCCGTCTATATGCTCTATAAAACGAGGTGTTATCTACATCAATTGCAGTTTGTAATCAATCGCTGCCTACATACGATTGGTTGTCTATATAATCAAGGCCATAAAATTACTAGCTGTCAGGCATAACACTGTCTAATAATATTCAACACGCTATCAACAATATCTAGATGCTATCGGCAGTATATTGAATTCACATTCACACCCGACCACCCACATACAACAATTTCACACAAAGTTATCATTAAACTCTTTGTCAACATATATTTACAACAACCACTACAACGTAGTAATTGTTGTCCTACAATTTATGAGAATCGCTACACAATCATACACTCTATCATATCTATTAAAAATTTATGTCATATAAATTAAAGGGTTTCTGTCAAAAAGGGTTGTCTATAAAACAAGATCGTTGACTATTTAATATTCACGTGGGGGCCATTAACTCATGTCACTGTATCTATATAAAATTGTCATCAACATCCATTGCGGTTGAAAAGGTATGGCATAGCTGGGTAAGGAAAATATAATTATATTATTGCTGACTATGAATTACTATGTGGATATACAATTGAAACTATTACTAACATCCACCAATTGCTAAAAACAAAATAGTTGTCCATTTGAAAAAGAACGTTGACTGTGAAGTCGTTGTCCAGTAGGAAGGAATTAAAATCAAATCAATCAAAGGGGTAAGGTTGTTTTCAAAAGGAAAATAAAACTGTTGTGATGTATCAATACAAAATGCCTAGCCCTTAAAACGAAACGCCCAGACATTAAAAAAATGAAACTCCCAGGCATTGAAATGCTACGTTTAACATTGAGAATTCCAAAACAATAAAAACGAATGCCCAGGCACAAAATCATTGTGGTTTATCATTGTGGACACTCTGACACTAAACACATAACACCCAACCACAAATTTATTATGGTTTATCTTTGGGAACTCTCTAACATTAAAAAAAAACACCCAGGCACAAATTTTATTGTGGTTTTTCATTGGGAATGCTCTGACATAAAAAATTAAACACCCAGGTAGAAATTTACTATGGTTTTTCATTGGGAATGATCTCACATAAAAAAGAAACACCCAGGCATGAATTCATTGTGGTCTATCACCAAATCGTGGTCAATAAAAAGAGAAAAAAATTGTTGAGTTTTAACATCACGTTTGTTGGGTTTCATCAATAAAAATAGTTGAGTTTTACCATCAAAAAATTCTCTAAGTTTAACCTCAAGTTCACAGTCAATTACAGGTAAGGAAAACATTGTCAAGAAGATTCAAACTCATTCATAAAATATATAAAAAAAACGTTTTCCAATGAAGGGTAAAATAATGGTCTATAAATGTATAAACCAAGGGTAAAGTCACAGGGTAAAATTCGCCATTAAAAAGTAATAATTTGCACAAGAAAATTGCAGGCCTAATCTGTTAAACCGTAAGGTAAAATCACCCTCGAAATATATTAAAATGCAGAGGCAAAATCGCAGTGGAATGTATTGAAACTCAGTCCATAGACAATAAGAAATGTGGTCATTAAAATCCCAGAGAACAAAGATGAATCAATACAGAGTGGTATCCAAACGCAAGAAGGTGTAAGACAATCAATCAACCAGGAACAATCAACAAGGGTAGACAACTAGGAAAAACTATCCTTCACTCATCATCCATGCACAAAAAAGAGGGGCATTAGAATCTATAGGTCGCTATGCACCGAAGTCACGACCGTCGATTCGACTCCTAGCCGACTTCTTAGGTGTGGACTGATGATCTATGGATGAGGATGAAAGATAAGGCACAATCTCTTCAAATAATCAATAAAACAAAACAAAACAGCCATAGAAATCAAGGATTGGTGGCCAAGGAAATTGATTCGATACAGCGAGCATAAATCTATGATGACTTTAAGTTCTCGATAAAAAACGCTAAATAATTTTTTTTTCTTTACACAATAAAAAGTACAGAAATGAAAGCATGAGAACAATATTTATCTATCATTCAAACATAAAAGCATGTGTATCGTAGCCCAAGGTGACCGCTCCAAGTCGTTGTCCCATGCACTCCGTTTATCTCCCGCTTGTCAACCGATGTGACTTCACCGGTACCTCCCAGACATTGCTAGGGGTATTCTTCTTCCCCCTTAGACCCACGAGCCACAAAGGGGCCACACACTCTAAACCAAAGAACAAGTAGCAACCATCTCACCTCGCAAAGTCGAGCTACCACTCATTACCCGAGCTGGGTATCCCAACTCCCATAAGATAAGTCAGTCAAGAAAAAAATTATCTAGCGTAACATTACGCATCAAAGAAGAGATCCATACTCTTCCTCCTCCTCCTCCACCCTTTATATAGAGTTTTTAAGTGATTTCTTTCCCAATTTCTCATTTAATTTAAATTTCATTAATTTATTTCATAAAAATCTCTTCTGTACACATGTCATCCATCCCCCCTAGTTGCACCAAAAATTAATTTTGTTAATTATTTAATCAGTCCTATTTCCCTCACCCACCAAAAAGAATTCCTAAAATCTCTCCTTGGTGACCCCATATTCCCTTACACACCTTAAATGACTTACGCCCTTACTAAATTCCTAATTGAGTTCATATTTAGAAAGGTCTTAATGGAAAGATTCCTTACTAAGTTAGCCATTCTTTTTTTTCCTTATGTTTCCCTTTTTCCCTTACTTTCCTATATCTTTTAAGTTTCCCACCTTTCCCTTTTTATCTTAAACCCAATTTAGCAAGTGTAGAAAAATTAGCTTTTACCCCTTTTTCTTTTTAATTAATAAATTTTAATTAGCAAATGTAGAAACAAAATAATTTCCCTTTTAAAATTTTAATCCCTCAATATAATTTGATTTTAATAAATTAATTGAATTTCTTACCCCCTTCTCATCACATGCTTAATGATTATTATTACTATTTTGTTTTTACCACAAGTATCACTTAGACGTAGATTTTATTTTCCTAGGCTGGGCGACATTTTTATTAGGGAAATTGCTTTTAAATATTTCTTATCACTTCATTCATTCTAAGGACATATAGGTTTATTCACTTATTAGTTAACAATGTGACGTGCCCTTCAGGACGCACTAGGTTCTCCAAGGGTTCCAATCGCCTCATTCTATTTCCCTTGCATGGCATGCCCTTCAGGATGCACTACATGCTCCAAGGGTGCCACTTGCCTCTTTCCATTTTTCTTGCATGACATGCCCTTCAAGACACACTACGTTCTCCAAGGGTGCCACTCACCTCTTGACTGACTTTGTAGACATAAAAAACCCCTGGAGTCAGTGCCTCACTAGGTGATCTTGTGGGAGACTAAGGGCCTCTAAGGAATAAGGCCCCTACCTTATTGCGTGCCCCTTAGAATCATGGTGAGTGACTATCATAGTCTTCCCTCATGACATCATAGGTCTTCTCGAACTAGGTAATCGTTAACCTACAGTTCGAGCCATGGTGGGAGTGTTAGCAGGTTGTGGTAGGGTTGTTGTCCACACCTCGCCCTCAACGTCTCTAAATTTCATGCATGACCCCTCTACTCCACATGTGAGTCTGGTTGGCAAGCTATCATCAGCCTGCATCATCAACGAATCATGTCAGAAATAAAATCAATCATCACAACATCTAATTAGATGCACATATGTCATATCAAAAACAATCAAACCCCAATAGTCCACTCCCTGACTCAATTCAGAGTCCAATGGGTTTCATCGATGCCTCTACCCTCGAGGTCCAAAGTCCTGCACACTCAGGAGAACCTAATCATCAGCACCTGTCTATGTAAATACACAAAATAACATATAATCACATCCATAATGCCTCATAATCATAA
The DNA here is from genome assembly GCA_009831015.1 of Picea engelmannii. Lineage (NCBI taxonomy): Eukaryota > Viridiplantae > Streptophyta > Pinopsida > Pinales > Pinaceae > Picea > Picea engelmannii. The sequence continues at coordinate 463,665 of ML780999.1, read as the reverse complement.
TCAAGGACCAATAGTATAATAATCCGGATCACTTGCAAGAAAGTGTCCTCAAAGAATAAGTTTGCTCAGTGTGGGATGTTATATACACCCCCTCTTGGTCTAAACTTCATCTCAAAGTTTCACAATATATAAGTGCCGAAAAATGTGTATCAAAGTATCATAAGCCTATCTATCAAACAAAAATGGAAACTGTTGCCGCATATCAATGCGTCCTCCCAGGTCACCGAGTGCATACTATAGTTGTCTCGCTGGACCTTGACCTGATATACTGTTAGACGTCGTAGTTGTAGAATGTGATGATCCAGGATGTGCTTTGGCTCAGCCATGAGTGCCCCCTCGTCCGATACCTACATGGAACTCATGTCAATAACATGTGTAGTATCACTAATATAATGTCTCAAAACAAATACGTGAAAAACATCATGCATATGCCTCAAGTAATCAGGCAAGGCTAGTTGATAGGCCATGGGCCCCTTCTTCTCAGCAATCTCGAAAGGTCCCATGAAACTAGGAGATATTTTATCTCCCTTTCCAAACTTGATCGAACTCTTGTGCGATTTTACCTGTAAGAAGACTCGATCGTCAACTTCGTAACTACGGTTGACACAATGCGCATCGACATAACTCCTTTGTCGATCTTGCACTTCTTTGATCCTTTGTCTTATTATTTTCATTTCATATTCCATTTCTTGGATCGCTTCTGGTCCCACCAGGACCCTATCCTCAAGCCGATCCCAACTGAAATTCTTTCGAAATGGTCGCCCATAAATAAACTCAAAAGGTGCCATCTTAATGGTTCTTTGGTAACTGTTGTTATATGCGAATTTTACCAATGGAAAGAATTCTTCCCAATGCTTATATTGGTCCATTAAGTACATGCACAACATGCCTTCCAAGACTTGGTTTGTTCATTCGATCTGCCCGTCTATCTCAGGGTGATATGTAGTACAAAAGTTAAGTTGGGTTCCCAAGGCCTCTTGGAAACTAGTCCAAAATCGTTCAGTAAACACCGATCCTCGATAGGATATAATCCTCTTAGGTACACCATGTAGCCTCACAATCTCACTGATGAAAACTCTAGATATGTCAGGTGCTTGATACTTCGTACACACAATAATAAAATGAGCACTCTTCGTCAGAGTGTCGACTACCACAAAAATCGATTTGTGTCTCCTTATCGTCAGTGGCAATCCAATAATGAAATCCATCAAAATGACCTCCCATTTCGATTCTGGAATAGCGTGTGGCTATAGTAATCCTTCTCGATGTCTATGTTCAACCTTTACCTGCTAACATTATAGACATTTGGCCACATAGTTGACTATGTATGCCTTCATTCCTTTCCAAAATAATAAGGGTTTAAGGTATGCCCTCATCTTCGTGACCCCCGAGTGAGCCATGTACACTGCTATGTGAGCCTCATTTAGGATCAAAATCCTCAACATGTCATTCGTTGATATGTAAATTCGATATTTAAATCTCAATAATCCATAGTCATCAAACATAAGTCCTTCAAATCTTGGTACCATCATTGTGTTTTGTCCAATAAAATCCTTGACCTCTTTGTACCAGTCATCGTCGTGCTATAAAGTTAGAATATTTTTACATAGATTTATCTGAAGAAGAAACATTGAAAATATGTGAGGTCTCCAAATGAATCCAACCGCCACTTGGTTCGTTGTTCCCTTTATGTAAGTAATCTTGAAATTGTACTCGCTAAGAAATTCCAACCAACATTGTTGTCGCACATTTAGGTCGCTTTGCGTAAAGATTTGTTGTAGTCCACAGTGGTCCATTTTTAGTTCAAATTTTCATCCAGAAAGGTAGTGTCCCCAAACCTTCAAGGAATATAAAATGGCTAACAACTCCAAATAGGGCATCGCATAGTTCTCCTCATGCCTTCTCAGTTTCCTCAAGATGTAGGCGATCACTCGACCATCTTGCATTAAGACTCCACCTAAGCCTTCCTTGGATGTGTCAGTGCATACCAAGAATTCTGCGTTCATGTCAGGGACCTTTAGTATCAGTGTTGTTGTCAAAAAAAATTTGAGCCTCTGAAATGCTTCGATGCATTTCTCGGTCCAAAGAAATTTCTTTTTCTTCTTCTGCAATTCCGTGATCAGATTTGCTATCTTTGAAAATCCCTCGATGAACTGTTTGTAGTATGCTTCTAAACCCATGAATCTATGCACTTCTGGGACATTCGTTGGTGCAGGCCATTCCATAATAGCTTCAACCTTTGTTGGATCCACGGCGATGCCTTTTCTAGAGATGACATGCCCTAAGTAGTGAATCTTCAATTGATAAAATGAGAATTTGGAAAATTTCCCATACAATTTGTGCTCTCACAAACACTGTAGTACCAAGCACAAGTGATCATCATGCTCCTCCATCTTTCGAGACTAGATCAAAATATTGTCAATGAATACTTAGATGAACTTGTCCAAGTACTCACAGAACACCCCTTTCATCAAACTCATAAATACCCCGGGGGTGTTTGTTAGTCCAAACAATAAAAGAGTAAACTCGTAATGTCCAAACCTCGTCTTAAAGGCGGTCTTAGAGACATCATCCTCCTTGATCTGTAACTGGTGATACCTTGATCGCAAATTGATCTTTGAAAACACCATTTCACCCTTCATATGATTGAACAGATCATCAATCCTCGGCAATGGATACTGATTCTTGATCATTGCCTTTTTCAATTGATGGTAGTCAATGCAGAGTCTCCATGACCCATCCTTCTTTCGTATGAAAATAACAAGCCCACCCCACGGTGACACACTTGGATGTATAATTCCATCAACTCCTTCAGTTGCATTCTCAACTCCTCTAACTCTGGTGTCAACATTCGATAAGGCGTTCTTGCTATTGGTTCAGTCCCCAGTTTTAGGTCTATGGTAAACTCCAATTCCCTCTCTGGCGGCATCCTAGGTAACTCCTCTGGGAATATTTCCGCAAACTCTCTCACCACAGGAAATTGTTCTAGAACTTTTGCTACTCCCTTTTTGTTTAGTGCAAGGATCACATAAAGCTTACACCCCTTGCGCATCTCTTCCATAGCTGCAAGGAAGAGATGAACCTCAGAGAAACTCCTTGGTTCTGAACTACAATCATGCGTCTCTGTCCCTCATCATTGACCAACCTCAACCATTTCATCTTATAGTTGAGTATCGTCTCATGCAATTCAAACCAGTCCATACCAATCACAGCATCATAAGATCCTAATATCGTGACGTACAGGTTGTCCCTAGTGACAAACTCTCCCAGGTTAAGGGTACAACTCGTAACCTTCCCTCCAACCTTTTGTTTCACTCCCAAATCCATCTCTACAAAGCTAAACTCATCCTATTCAAATTCCTTTTCCTTAATCCTTTTAGCGCTACACCAGAAATGAAACTCTTGGTAGCATCGGGATCTATCAAAATACTAAGGGTCTGGTCAGCGATGGTACCTGACATCTCGAGAATAGTCGATTGGTGCTCTGCCTGGAAATTATTCACCATTGCATGAATCTGATGGGCCTTGCCCAAATATCCCACGGTAGTGGGTCTAACTGATCTAGATGCTCTAGTCCTCTCCACTGGGTAGTTGGACTGGTAGTGTGGCTCCCCACAAGTCCAACACCCCTTCTTCGGTAGAGTAGCTCTGGTACCCAAAGTAGAAGCTAACGGCCCACCGGTCTGGAATCCTGGTTTGTTCTATTGAATAGGCCTAAATTGTTGTTGCTATGGTTGACGCTACTGCTGATGTTGTGGTCCCCGGTAAGGAGTCCATTGCTGAGGCACTAATCGTAGAGGTGCAGTGAAAGTGGATCCTCCATGGAAGCCACGATGTCCTGGCATATGTCTGGTGGGTTTCTGATGCTGCTGTGCACCAGATGACACCTATCCTGCTGGTCTAGCAGGAGTCCTCCTCTGACCCCTGTTGATAAGATCCTCCTCTATTATGAGGGCCTTCTGGATGACATCATGCAAGGTCTAAGGCATCAGAATCATAACCTTTGCACGAATGCTGACATTATGGCCAAACAAGAACCTGTTGACCTTAATTTTCTCGGTATTAAGGTGCAGAGCATACCTAAGAAACTCTATAAAATGGGCCTTGTACTCAGGCACCGTACGGTCACCCTGTCTCAAGGCGTTGAACTCATTGAGCTGACTCTCAATGAATTCCTATGATAGGTACCTCTCTCAGAACCATTCCTCAAATAGTTCCCAAGACACGTCTTCGACGACCATGTTCAATTGTGGCAGGAGTGTCTTCCACCATAGAAGAGTGTTCCCCTTCATTTGAAAGACTACCATGTGGACCTTCATGTTGGAGGTATATTTGTGAAGTGAAAATCATATCTCCATATTCTCCAACCATGCCTTAGCAGCTGCGTCATCCAGGGCACCAAAGAACTTGGGAAATTTGACCTTCTCGAGTTCACGGTGAATTCTACTAGTACCGACCAGAGCGTGCAGTGGACCTTCTGGGGGTGCCGATGCCCTGGTCTCATCTTTGTCCAAACAACTGATCAGTGCCTCAGACATCAGCTGAAAAGACCTCATCAACCCAACCACATCACCCACCACTATCTTCTCCTTCCCGACAACCTGTTCATCTCCCTAGGGGTTAGACCCCTTAGGCATGGATGCTAATGGAGGTGTCGCGCCTCCTCCCCTAGCACCTCATCATATGCCTATGCGACGTCCTCTAACCATGATTATTAGCATAAATGCAAGTTAACTTAATTAGCAACATTATAATCAAATATCACATCAACGAAAGTTGTAGTGATCCCAAGTCGTGGGTTGAAACTCGATTTGATACCATATGTGACGACTCCAAGCGAAGCGAAAAGTGTAAATTTTTTTTTTTTTTAGGCAGGAAGGCAATGGCATCAACAATTAAACCACACCACTTGATGATGAACACAAGCATGCAGATCAAGAAACATACAACTATGACTCCATGCTTTAGCACAAGATCCACTAGGTGAAACATGCATAAATCAACTAATAAAAATGACTACCCGCCCGACACAACATGACAACGCTTACAAGCTAAAGGAAAACATCCACAATCCTGACACAATGACCTCGACAGCTAGTAACTAGAACCTCGATGGCATGCAACCAAATGCATGAAGGCGTTACATCCCAAGCACCAACAACAACTACAACAAACAAACGCCTACAACGGGTAGCACAAAATCCGACCAAGTTATCATTCGCCTCTATCCGTTAGGGCACACAATGATCCCCTCCTTAGGAATCATGCGGTCCCCCGATGATAGGCATGACAAAAACCGTGGCACAACAACCCAACTAGACCAAGGACTCAAGATAAATCCAACATGATAGGAGTCGAAATAACTGACAAGAAGACTACACCTATACCCCCCAAGCAATAGGTTGACAAGATGCAATATGAATTCATTCAAAAGAAAATGTGTGAGCTATAACGCGACTTCACCAACAACCCAAAACCATTTAAGCAATATTTCTAAGTGCGAAGGAGTGAACTGTAACCAAGCTACTATGTTATAAATGTATCATAATGTAAATTACAACAAGCGCTTAACAAAATCAATAAGCTGACTAATAATTACCTATTTACCATTAATGAGTGGACTATTGATCTACACTACTTATAAAATAATTGACTTCGCGGTCTAAATTAACAATTCTAAATTAATCAAAATTATACTATATAATCGCTGTCACACTAACATAACTAGTCCAAATGCATTGTTGGCATGCAATTACCACTATTCACAAGTCTAATTACGCATGTTGACCAGTCTAAATTAATCACTTAAATAATGTCAACAGGTCTAAATCAATAACATTAACAATATATAATAACATTGACAATATCAACAAGATTAACAATAATTGACAAGTCCAAATTTCATCGCTGGCATGTAATTGATGATATTAACAATATTTATTAATTGTTGTTCATTAAACCACCCTTGTTGTCTAATCAATGCATGAATCGTTGACATTATAAATCGCTATCATTTAATTATAAGTGGTTGTCCTTTCAAGGTGAATAATTATAATGAAATCATTATCTATGGATGTAGATATGATCTATATAATAAGGTTATATCTAACAATCTATATAGTAAAATCCCCATCTATATGCTCTATAAAATGAGGTGTTATCTATGTCAATTGTAGTCTGCAATGAATCGTTGACTGCATACGATTGGTTGTCTATATAATCAAGGCCATAAAAGTACTAGCTGTCATGCATAACGTTGTCTAATAATATTCAACACGCTATCAACAATATCTAGATGCTATCAACAGTATATTGAATTCACAGTCATGCCCGACCACCCACATGCAACAATTTCACACACAGTTATCATTAAAATCCTTGTCAACATCTATTTATAGCATCCACTACAATGCAATAACTGTTTTCCCACAATTTATGAGAATCACTACACAATCATACAATCCGTCATATCTATTAAAAATTTGTGTCATAAATATTAAAGGGTTGTTGTCAAAAAGGGTTGTCTATAAAACAAGATTGTTGTTTGTTTAATATTCGTGTGGGGGGCATTAAATCATGTCACAGTATCTATATAAAATTGTCGTCAACAACCATTGCAATCGAAAAGGTATGGAATAGGTGGGTAAGGAAAATATAATTATATTATTGTTGACTATCAATTACTATGTGGATATACAATTGAAACTATGACTAACATCCACCAATTGCTAAAAACAAAATCAATGTCCATTTGAAAAAGAACGCTGACTGTGAAGTCATTGTCTAGTAGGATGGAATTAAAACAAAGTCAATCAAAGGGATAAGGTTGTTGTCAAAAGAAAAATAAATTGATGTGATGTATCAATACAAAATGCCCAACCCTTAAAACGAAATGCCCATACATTAAAAAAATGGAACTCCCAGCCATGGAAACGTTGAGTTTAACATTGAGAACGCCTAGGCACAAAATCATTGTGGTTTATCATTGTGGACACTCTAACACTAAACACATAACACCCAGGCACAAATTTACTATGGTTTATCTTTGGGAACACTCCGACATTAAAACGAAACACCCAGGCACAAATTGTACTGTGGTTTTTCATTGGGAATGCTCTAACATAAAAAAACAAAACACCCAGACACAAATTTACTGTCGTTTTTCATTGGGAACTGTCTGACATCAAAATGAAACACCCATGCACAAATTTGCTATGGTCTATCGCCAAATCATGGTCAATAAAAAGGGAAAAAAATCGTTGAGTTTAACATCACGTTTGTTGGGTTTCATCAATAAAAATAGTTGAGTTTTACCATCAAAAAATTCGTTGATTTTAACCTAAAGTTAGTAGTCAATAACAGGTAAGGAAAACGTTGTCAGGAAGATTCAAACTCAGTCATAAGAGATATAAAAAAAACGTTGTCCAATGAAGGGTAAAATAGCAGTCTATAAATGTATAAACCAAGGGTAAAGTCGCACGGTAAAACTCTCCATTAAAAAGTAATAATTTGTAGAGGAAAATCAGAGGCCTGATGTGTTAAAACATACGGTAAAATCTCCCTTGAAATATATTAAAATGCAGAGGCAAAATCACAGTGGAATGTATTGAAACACAGCCCATAGACAATAAGAAACATTGTCATTAAAATCACAGAGAACGAAGATGAATCAATACACAGTGGTATCCAAACGCAAGAAGGTGCAAGAGAATCAATCAACCAAGAACAATCGATCGGGGTAGACAGTTGGGAAAAACTATCCTTCTCTCATCATCCATGCACAAAAAAGTAGGGCATTAGAATCTATAGGTTGCTATGCACCAAATTGACGACTGTCGATTCGGCTCATGGCTGACTACTCAGGCATGGACTAATGATCTAGGGATGAGGATGAAATATAAGTCACAATATCTTCAAATAATCAATAATAATAAAAAAATAAGAGTCATAGAAATCAAGGATCGGTGGCCAAGGAAATCGATTCGATGCAGTGAGCATAAAGCTATGATGACTTTAAGTTCTCAATCAAAAACGCAAAGTAAAACACTTTTCTTTACACAATAAAACGTATAGAAATGAAAGCGCGATAACAATATTTATCTACTATTCAAACATAAAAGCATGTGTACTATAGCCCAAGGTGATCACTCTGAGTCATTGTCCCGCATGCTCCATTTAGCTCCTGCTTGCTGACTGATGTGACTTCACCAGTACCTCCCAACCAACGTTAGGGGTACTCTTCTTCCCCCTTATCCCCCCGAGATGCAAAGGTTCTATGCACTCTAAACCAAAGAACAACTAGCAACCATCTCGCCTCGCAAGGTCGAGCTAGCACTCATTACCTGAGCTGGGTATCCCAACTCCCACAAGATAAGTCAGTCAAGAAAACAATTATGTAGCCTAACGTTATGCATCAAAGAAGAGATCCATACTCCTCCTCCTCCATCCTTTATATATAGTTTCTAAGTGATTTCTTTCCCAATTTCACATTTAATTTAAATTTCATTAATTTATTTCAGAAAAATCTCCTCAGTACACATGTCACCCATCCCCCCCTAGTTGCACCAAAAATTAATTTCATTAATATTTAATTACTCCTATTTCCCTCACCCACCAAAAATAATTCCTAAAATTGTTCATTGGTGACCCCATATTCCCTTACACACCTTAAATGACTTACGCCCTTACTAAATTCCTAATTGAGTTAATATTTAGAAAGTTCTTAATGGCAAGATTCCCTACTAAGTTAGTCATTCTGCTTTTTCCTTATGTTTCTCTTTTTCCCTTACTTTCCTATTTATTTTAAGTTTCTCTCTTTTTCCTTTTTATCTTAAACCCAATTTAACAAGTGTATAAAAATTTCCTTTTACCCCTTTTTCATTTTAATTTATAAATTTTAATTAGAAAATGTAGAAAAACAATCAATTCCCTTTTAAAATTTTAATCCCTCAATATAAGTTGATTTTAATAAATTAATTGAATGACTTACCCCCTTCTCGTCACATGTTTAATCATCATCATCATCATTATTATTATTATTATTATTATTACCACAAGTATCACATAGACCTAGATTTTATTTTCCTAAGTTGGGCGACATTTTTATTAGGGAAATTGTTTTTCAATATTTCTTATCACTTCATTCGTTCTAAGGCCATCTAGGTTTATTCACTTATTAGTTAACAATGCGACATGCCCTTCAGGATGCACTAGGTGCTCCAAGGGTGCCACTCGCCTCATTCTATTTCCCTTGCTCAACGAGCCCTTCAGGATGCACTACGTTCTCCAAGGGTGTCACTTGCCTCTTTCTGTTTTTCTTGCATGATGTGTCCTTTAGGATGTACTACGTGCTCCAAGGGTGCCACTCACCTCTTGAATGACATGGTAGACATCAGAAACCCCTGAAGTCAATACTCCACCAGGTGATCTTGTGGGAGACTAAGGGCCTCTAAGGAATAAGGCCCCTGCATTATTGCACGCCCCTTAGAATCATCGTGAGTGACTATAATAGTCTTCCCTCATGACATCGTGGGTCTTCGCGAACTAGGTAATCGTTAACCTACTATTTGAGCCATGACGGGAGTGCTAGTAGGTTGTGGCAGGGATGTTTTCCGCACATCTCTCTCAACATCTCTGGTTTTCATGCCTGACCCCTCTACTCCACATGTGAGTCTGGTCGACAAGATCTCATCAGCCTACATCATCAACGAATCATGTCAGAAATAAAATCAATCATCATAACATCTAATCAGATTCACATATATCATATCAACAACAATCAAACCCCAATAGTCCACTCCCTGACTCGATCCAGAGTCCAAGGGGTTTCATCGATGCCTTTGCCCTCGAGGTCCAAAGTCTTGCACACTCAGGAGAACCCAATCAATAGCACCTGTCTATGTAAAGACACAAAATAACATATAATCACATCCATAATGCCTCATAATCATAATCAATGACCAATAGTATAATAATCTGGATCACTTTCAAGCAAGTGTCCTCAAAGAATAAGTTTGCTCAGTGTAGGCAAGAGTAGGATGTTACATAAAAATAGGCCATTCAAGATCTTTCGATTGTGTCTTTCTAGAGGAGGCATGGAAAAGTAAAAATACAAAATACTCATTTATGAAGACTTTCAGTTGTGAAGCATTTGTCGATATTGATAAATAAAATAGAACAAAGCTTGAGGTTGTTGGTCACTATAATTGCTTAATTGATTCAAACAATCAAGTGCTACATAAATTGTCAACCCACGGAAGTTTGTTTATTTCAAAGATAACCACGCACTATATATGCTCAATTCCAAAAGCAACTTAGAGTTGTAGTAAAAGAAACTATATTAATCACACTTGCCTTGAATGAACTGAAGTTCTGACTTGAATTACAAGAAAGCAACCTACCTATTACAGATCTTTAAAGATTAATCTAAAGAATCCTGGATTACATTAAAATAACTGCAACAGGAAAGAACAACTATTCTGTAACCAGAGAACAGGACCCGTATTCCCAAGAAGGAACTCCAACACCTTGTTTATGATTAACACACTTTCATGAAAACATTAATGCATAGAAAGCTAACTCTATCTAGCAAAGAACAGGATCCTCTAATTCCTTCCTTTCTAAGCAGGAACCCTTAGCCCAGTCTCTGATCAGCATACTTGTGAAAAATAACTGAAAGCTCACTAATTCTACAGAGAATAGGACCTTCTAATCCCTTCCATTAAGCAGGGACCCTTAACCTAGCCTCTAACTAGCACACTTGCAGAAATAATTCAAATCTACAGAGAACAGGACCTTCTAATCCCTTCCATTAAGCGGGGACCCTTAACCCAATCTCTGACTAGCACACTTGCAGAAGTAATTGAAATCTACAGAGAACAGGACCTTCTAATCCCCTCCATGAAGAAGGGACCCTTAACCCAGTCTCTGACTAGCACACTTGCAGAAGCAATTGAAATCTACAGAGAACAGGACCTTCTAATCCCTTCCATTAAGTAGGGACCCTTAATCCAGTCTCTGACTAGAAAACCTCATAAAATAATCACACAAGATTGCTAATGAAAAATAATTATGAACTTCGTGGAAATAATGTAACATTCAATAAACTAAAGTTCGTAACAAGACAGAGTTCAGTAGTGTTTCAACAAAGCAGAATTCATTAAAAGTATCGTTTCAGCAAGACAAAAGTTAATCAAGACATAAATAGAAATTACACTAACACACTATAAAACTAATGGGTGAATCTTGTGAAGAAGGTGGGCCCTCCCTTCTCACAAGATTCCCCTGAAATGAAAAGGCTAGAGAAGGATGCTCAAAACAATATTTTATTCATCTATCAATGGATCAAATTACAATCTAAAAGGAAAATGAAATATGTCCCCCTCTCTGAAGCTTTCTTAATACATAAAAACTTGGATCCTTTCGAATGATGGTTTCCTCTTATTTAAAGAGGGAACCCTTCCGATACAATTGATAAAAAATTACAATGTGTATCTGAGTCCTATTCTTAGTCAGATCGACTTTCTAAACCAGAATAGGATGTACTAGTCTCATGCAACATAATGCTATTACAAGTGTTGAATGAGGTGTTGTTGTTACGGCTGGAGTAACAGTTTCTTCTCGTTTCTACTGATGTTATTTCAGCATCGCAAATCGTGGGTTGTTTCAGCCATGGGAATTGCACTCCTGACTGTGTCAGCATTGTCATGTAGGAGCGATGGTTGGTGCTTTAGAGTTGTTGTTGACCGTTGACTGTGTAACGGCTTCCTTTGTGTTTCAACATCGTTGGTCCTTGGTGGCTTCCTCTGTGTTTCAGCATCTGCGGCTCTGGGCTATGTAACAGCTCTGTGTTCAGCATTGTCGGTCCTGGGAAGCTTCCTCTGTTTTTTAGCATCTGCAGCTTTGGACTATGTAATAGCTCTGTGTTTCAACATCTACGACCCTGGACTGTGTAACAGCTTCTGTGTTTCAGCAACAAGCCTCAAATTCTAATTTGCAGTTTGAACACTTATACATTTCTAATCAATGGTTAAGTACGAGAGTGATGTAAAATATTATGCAAAACAGATTAAACATATAGTAATGAGAAGGGACGTTGTATACCTTTGGAATGATCAGATAAAGTGATAGTATGAGTTTAAATATGGGTGATCACGAGTGTAATAGTGGAAAAAAATATAGGCAAAAAGGTACATTGTGTGGTCCTAACATCCCCCCCAACTCAAGGTGTTGCGTGTCCTCAGGCAACTTCACTCTGAATCAGAGTCTGGATACCGACTCTGAGCGTGTAAGTTACTCAAGTAGTAACTGTGGGAGGTACTGTCCGTTGGCGCTCTGAACCCTTGGACCTACTGTAATCTTTGCCATGGTGTTGTTTCTGTCTTCTTAGGTAGCTTATAACTGATTTGATACCTTTCTATTGGCAACCAGAGGATAGGAAAATAAAACCGGTACCCTATCCAGTTTTCAGCACAATGTTGAACACACTGGATGTAGTTAGATACCCTGGAAATTTCTACCTCAAGGTTGGTAGGGATAAAATGATTATGTTCTTGTCTCTTCTCCGTGGATTTCTACCAAAATAGGTTATTTGCCTGGAGGGCAGGAATCTCTATGGATCTGATGATGTGCTGACAATCTTGGAGCACTTTTGATTGTAGTTGTTGAACATGTTCAGTCACCCCTGGTTGTTTTAAGAACTCATAATATTCTGTGACAAAGGTGGTCGCCTTCTGTGGTTCTGGTCTTATCCAGAGGAGGCGATTATCTTCATTGTGCTTAGCAGCCAAAAAGTCATCTTGCCACAAAATCGAATTGTAGAGAAAGGAAGTGAACGCTCGAATTTGGATGTCCCCGACAAGGGGATTAAGGTTTAGCAACCTGTTCTCGAGAATGGCCTCGTTATGAAAGTATGCCTCACAGAGGAGGTGTTGATCCCTAGTAGAGGCTGCTGCAAAAGTTTTGACAAAATCTGTTGGGTGTAGTGTTGTATGGGGTTTACCTTCTATAATTGATTTGATCTGAAACCATGTGAGTCTCTCCATAAGGAATAAGGAGTAGTTGCAAGATAGCTTTATTGTGGCCAATAGATTTTGTACCAAATCAAATACCAGGGCCAATCTGCCTTCCAATTCTTTGTTTTTCTTCTTAAGGTCACGAGATTCTTGGCGTGTCTGTTCTAACGCTTCCCAATTTGAGTAAGTATGATTTATCCAGATTTGTCTGTGCACTTGCAGGCTTTTGACCTGTGTTTCAACATACTCTTTCTTCCATTTTTGTATTGTTTCCTGCTCATCCCATAGCTGAGTCTGTGTTTCAGCGTTACAAGTAGTGAGATGAGGTAAGGTATGAGTAGATTGTTCCATAAAAGTGGAGATCTTGATCTGGCTGGGGAGTGTAAATTCCTCTACATCTTTTTTCACAAAGGTAGGGGCTTCTTTTGTTGCAATGCAGGGCTCAGTCTTGAGCTTGGGAGGGCTTGTTGGTTCTTGTGTTTCAGCAGGTTCTTCCTTGACTACAAAAGGTGAAGGAGTAGGGGGTGCTCCTGCCAGTGGGACTTGAATTACCTTATAGCCTTCTTGATAGTAAATATCCCCACATTGGCAACACATATATTCTTTACACAGGCTCTCTATAGTCTCCTCTGACAAGGTTGCTAGACGAGCTAAGGTGTACAAATTTAGTTCCTTTTCATATGCTTCTTTTTCCCTAGCTAGTTCTTGCTTATATGCTTCCAGTTCAGACTTTAAAAACTCGTTTTCCTTCAAGACAGAGGTCATTGTTGCTTTTGGTTGTTGTGGAGTAGCTACAGGAATGGTAGATGATTCTTGTGTTTCAGCTTCTTGGTGTAGGAAAAGTAAAGTTGCAGCACCCTGGACCTCTGATTCCTATATATCAATTTCGATATCAGCAGCTGGTTGTTGTATTTCAGTCGTATCTAGTTCTTGTGTGGCAGCTATGGCTGGTTCTTGTGTTTCAGCCACTGAATGGGTAGCTAGTTTTTGTGTTTCAGCTACTTTATTTGAGGAGAGTAGTGTTGCAGTACCCTGGGCCTCTGATTCCTGTAACTCAATTTCAATATCAGCAACTGGTTCTTGTGTTTCAGCCACTGAATGGGTAGTTGGTTCTTGTGTTTCAGCTACCTTATTTGAAACAGATGATGTCGCAGCATCCTGGGCATTTGGTTCCTGTAACTCAATTTCAATATCAGCAGCTGATTTTTTTGTTTCAGCCGTAGTTGTTTCTTGTGTAGTAGCTATGGTTGGTTCTTGTGTTTCATCCACTGAATGGGTAGCTGGTTCTTGTGTTTCAGCTGCTTTATTTGAGACAGATGATGTCGCAACATTCTGGTCATTTGGTTCTTCTGTTTCAGTGCCCGTGGGTGGAATAGGCAAAGATCCCGGGATTTGGGAGGTTGGAGGTGTATGGGGTATCAATTGAATAGGTGGGGGGTCTAGGGTAGTGGTAATAATAGGTGGCCTTGTTGAGGCCCTTGTTCTCTTTTTTTGTAATAAGGATGGAAAGAGGGGAATTTGTTTTCATTTTCGTGAAGGTCTTTCCTCAATGATGGGGCAGGGGGAATTATCTGGTTCAGAGTCATCACTAAGAATATGAAGGGCGGGAGTGGATGATTCTGGTAAGGTATGAGGCAGGTTTGGTATGGTAGGGGAATTGATTGGACTGATTGGTTCTGTGGACGGGCTATTGGGTACTTCTGGGGAGTCTAGGGGGTTTTGCGGTTGCTGCTCCTAGGGGTTTTCAGGAATTTCGACAACTTCTTGGGGGTTTATGGGCGGGTTATTTAGTGGAGGGTTCTGTTGAGAAAAACCCCTTTGGATGAGAAATTGGACAAGACGGTGGTGGGTGAGTGAAAGGGTGGGATATTTATCCTTTCTGCAATAGTGTGCCATATTTTTAAGACAACCCAACAAATAATAAGGAATATTGACCTGTCTATTATGCCTTAAATGAGATAGCAGAAGAAAGTCGTGCTGATAAACTACCTGGTATCAGCCCTCACAGGTCAGGTAATGTTTGATGAATCTTGCAACTTCTAGCCATGGGGGTGGCAATGAGCTGAGTTGAACGCCCTTGACTTTAAATTCAATTTGTTCTTCCGGCAAGAAGAAGTTCTGTTGAGCATTCCGAATGATATGTTTACGGCTAAACATGTGAGTGTCATCGATAGGGAGGCCTGAGACCTGTGCTATATCTTCTTCTGTTACTAAAATTCGGACCCCTTCGACGACAGAATGGTCCTCCTGAAGGTTTTGGACGAATTGCAGGACCTGTTGTTCATTATACCCCTGATGTCTCTGAAAGTAATTGAGCCATCCTGCTTGCTGGAAGATTTGATAAGCTACTGGATAATGTTCTGCCAGCGCTGTGGTGGCGGGCTCGTTACGTATGACAGAACCTCCCATAGCTATCATCTCGGTAAGATACAACGTCGAAGAGTTTTGAGTATCAACTTCTATGCAGAGTGAGTTTTCCGAGCGACGTTATGCAAAAAATGGTGATCAAATGCGCGAAAGGGTGGTGAAATAGGGATGGCGGCGGTGAATTTGTGTGAAATGATGGTATCGAAGATTTGATGTGTCCTCCCCTCCCATCAAGTGCGGCTAATAATGATTGCACTTGAGTGGTCATAATGATTTAGAATCTTCTCATTAACTATAGCCTAACTGAATTACATAAAATTTACATACCTCGCCTTACCTTTTGATTCGTTCTGCAAACAAAATATCATGCATGTCCATGGTAGTCCTGCAGTGGTCGTGGCGGAGAATTTTGATCTAATAGATGAATTGTGTTGAGAGTTTGCTGACTAGAAGGATGAACTATAGTATGAGGGCGTAAAATATTGCTGACAGATGATGTTGAAAAACTGGTGTTTCAACAACAAAAAAGAACGAAACAATTGTTGGACGGTGTCGTTTCGGTGATGAAGAAAGTGAGGAATTGTCGGACTATAGTGTTTTGGAAATAGGGGGAACAAAAAGTGTTGAACAGTGGTGTTTTAGCATCGGAAGAAAGTCAAAAGTGCTGAACAATGGTGTTTCAGCATCTGGAAAAATGATGAAGAGTTGTTGACAATGGTTTTTCAGCAACAGAAAAGAATCGAAACAATTGTTGGATGGTGTTGTTTCAGTGATGAGAAAATGTGAAGAACTGTTGAACAATGGTGTTTCAGCAACCAGAAAAACGAGACGAAACAATTGCTGGACGGTGTTGTTTTGTTGATGAAGAAAGTGAGGAATTGCCTAACTATAGTGTTTTGGCAATAGGGGGAACAAAAAGTGCTGAACAGTGGTGTTTCAACATCGGAAGAAAGTCAAAAGTGATGAACAGTGGTGTTTCAGCATCGGGAAAAATGATGAAGAGTAGCTGACAGTGGTGTTTCAACAACAGAAAAGAAAAGGCGAAACAATTGTTGGATGGTGTTGTTTCGTCGATGAAGGATGGCGAGGAAATGGGAAAAAGTGGTAAAAGGTTGCTGAGTAGTGATGGGGGGAATAGGTGTAAGTTTGGTGGTAGCGGTGTTTCAGTAATGAAGGAAAGGGAACAAATTGTTCACAGTGGTGTTTCGAAAATAGAGGAAAGTCAAAAGGTGTTGAACAGTGGTGTTTCGGCAACAGAGGAAAGTCAAAAGTGCTGAACGGTGGTGTTTCAGCATCGAAGGAAAGTCAAGAGTGATGAACGGTGGTGTTTCAGCAACAGGCGAAAGTCAAGAGTGTTGAATGGTGGTGTTTTAGCATCGGAGGAAACTTGTCTTCTTGAAGTAGGATCGTCCTTTCCTAGTGGCCTGTGCTTCGATCGGGAATATGCAGAAATTGATTGTAACATGGTATTTCTTGACAAGGATTATTAGTAAATAAAATCTAATCTAATCTAATACTAAAGAAAATAACTTAAAATAATTAATTGCAATTAGGGGTAGAAACCCCCTCTACAAAGAGGAAATGGGTGTCTACCATGCATGTGGCCTTAAAATCTTCTTTAGAAATAGGGCACTGGTACAGACGGAGCCGATGACCATTTACAAGTAACAGAGTTTTGGAGTCATCGATTGTGAGGAGCCTTACTGTTCCATTGGGGAAAACAATGTCTACTTTGTAAGGTCCAAGCCATCTTGTACACAGTTTCCCTTGAAATTCTTTGAATCGGGAATCATACAGTAGGGCCCAATTACCTTTTTGGAACTATTTTTTTTTATATTTTTGTCATGCCATTTTGATTTTTGTTGTTGAATTATGGTTGTCTGCTGAATGGCATCTAATCTTTTCTCCTCAAATTCATTAAGCTGCTGCAACCTGGCTTTCTGTGCATCGGTTAAATCAAGGAAGCAGTCCTTAAGGTTTTTATCTCAGATTCCACTGGAAAGACAACACTCTTTCCATAGACTAATTCATAGGGAGAGAATCCTATAGTATTTCTCCAGGTAGTTCTGTAGGCCCATAATGCTTCTGTGAGCCTGTAGGACCAATCCTTTCTATTTTCCTTCACTGTTTTTGTGAGAATGGCTTATATTACTTTGTTTGTGCTTTCCACCTGTCCATTGGCTTGGGGGTGGTATGCTATAGTCATTCTCTACTGAATATGATATTTCTGAAGGGTGGCTTTGAACCCATGAGAAGTGAAAGGAGGTCCTCCATCTGTAACTAATTCTCTTGGTACTCCAAATTTGATGAAGATGTCTTTAAACAAGAAATCTATAATTGCTTATTCAGTTGCTCTGTGGAGTGCCTTGGCTTCCACCCATTTAGTCATGTAGTCTGTGCAGACCACTATATAAACTTTTTGATTGGATGGAGGGTTGATGGGTCCTGTGAAGTCTAAGGCCCATCTTTCAAATGGTTCAAGTACTATCTGGGGGTTTAATGGCATTTCATCTCTATGATTAGGTTGGACTATTCTTTGGCAGCTATCACAGGCCTGGACATATTTTTTTGCATCTTTGAAGAGTGAGGGCCAATAGTACCCCATCCTGAGAATTTTATGTGATTTTCTCTTATCAGTAAAATTCCCTCCACAAGGGCCATCATGCCAAGCTTTTAGTAGATCATACACCTCATTTTCTCTAATACACCTTTGAATTTCTTGATCATCTCCTGTATGGAAAAGGTACCCACTTATCTAACTATACCGAGCACTTTGATGAATAATACTTTTTTTCTCTCGTAGGATAGGTGAGGTGGTAACTTCCCTGCAACCAAGTAGTTAGCAATCTCTGCATACCAAGGTGAGTGAGCAGAAACTGAAAATAGATATTCGTCAGGAAAGGAATCATCTACTGGGGTATCATCATCAGGTGTTAATCGAGAGAGGAAATCAGCAACTACATTCTCTTTTCCTGGTCTATCTACAATTGTAATATCAAATTCTTGCAATAATAGTAGCCATCTGGCGACTCTAGCATTTGTGATAGGTTTGTTCATTAAGTATTTGATAGCTGAGTGATCAGTATGGACAAAAGTAGAATAGCCAGTAATGTAATGTCTAAATTTATTGATTGCATAGATAACTGCTAAGAATTCTTTCTCAGTGACTGTATAATTGAGTTCAGCAGGGGTCATATTCTTGCTAATAAAATATATAGCATAAGGGAGATGATTTTCTTCCTGTCCCAAGACAACTCCTACTGCAGTATTTGAAGCATCGGAAGATATGTGAAAGGGAAGTGTCCAATCAGGTCCTCTAAGGATAGGAGTTGTAGATAACTGATGTTTAAGTGTATTAAATGCTTTCTGGCATGAATTAATCCATTTGAATTCAACATTTTTCATTAGTAATACAAACAGGGGAGAAGCTATTTTGGAAAAATTCTTAATAAATCTTCTGTAGTATCCAGCATGTCCCAGAAATCTTCTTACCTCTGTTTGGGTTTTTAGAGTAGGAAGATTCTTAATAACTTGTATTTTGGATGGGTCTACTTGAATTCCTTGAGATGAGATAAAATGTACAAGCACTATTCCTTCACTCATCATCATATGGCATTTTTCTGTACTTAAGGAGAGTTGGGCTTGTATGCATCGTTGAAGTACTTTCTCAAGGTTTTGTAGTGCTTCCTGAAAAGAAACACCATAAGGAGTAAAGTCATCCATAAAGATTTCCATAGAGTCATTAAGCATATCAGAAAAGATTCCTAAAACTGCTCTTTGGAAGGTTGTTGGTGCATTACATAGTCCAAATGGAAGGACTCTATAATCAAAGGTTCCCCAAGGGCTAGTAAAGGAGGTTTTATCTTGATCTTGAGGTGCAATTTTGATCTGGTTATACCCACTGAAACCATCTAAAAATGAGAAAAATTTCTTCCCTGCCAAATTATCTAATACTTGATCAATGAATTGTAATGGAAAGTGATCTTTCTGAGTGGCTTTATTTAAAGCTCTATAATCCACACATACTCTCCATTTCCCATTTTTCTTAGGAACTATTACCAACGGGGACACCCATTCATTGTCTGATATAGGATAGATAAACCCTGCATTGAGCAATTTTTGAAGTTCTTCTTTGAGGATTTCTCTTAAATTCGGGTTCATTCGTCACTGAGATTGGTAGATTGGCCGACAATCTTCCTTAATATATATTCGATGAGTACATAATTCAGGAGAGATTCCTTTCATGTCTGTGTAATCCCATGCGAATGCTTCTTTATTTTCCCTAAGTAACTTCATTAATTGTTGTGTTTTAGCATCTGTCAAATTAGGGTTTATGTTCAATGTTTTGCTAGGTTCAATTTCCACAGGTATGCTTTTGGAGGAGATGGTGTTAGATCTTTGAGGTGGGCTTTCCGAATTGAGGTTTTCTTGATTATCAGACTCCAACAGTGCAGTTCGTTGATTATGAGTTTCTGGAGTCACAGAGGAGGATTTGCAAATAAAATTACTAATTAATTCATCCTCAATAGAGTCTTTCAGGCTTAAATCTTGTTCGATAGTCAAAAGGGGTTGAGTAGGCTGATCATCAAAATCTACCCATACAGAATTATCATTATTAACCAGGGGTGTAGCGTGAGGGTAGAGGGTAAGATGTTTAGTTTCATAACCGTTTGAAGTTGTCATTGAACCTGATCTACAACTGATAAAAGAATTTGCTATGGCTAGCCAAGGTCTACCCAAAATTAGAGGGCGCCCCCCCAACTTTGTTTTGGGTTGTAGTACCGTAGAGTCAACTGGATAATTCCAGGATTCCACAGAGATACTGAGGTCTTCAATGACTCCTTCTGGTTTAATTGTGGATCAGTCAGCCAATTCTAGGATAGTTAGGGTGTCTCTGACTTCATTTTGTAATTGTAGAAGTTGTAATGTTTCCAGAGTCATGATATTGATAGCGGCACCTAGGTCTACTAGGACTCAAGGGATTATCGTTTTTCCAACTTGTACTGTAATGGTAGGGTGGTCGTGATCACCATATTTAACTGGGGGAGTTTTTCCTGACATTAGTGCAGATAAGTCTCCCATAACATGGACTGTAAGGGGATCCTTAGTTTTCCTACCAAGATTTTTAACACAAGTGTCTCACATTGTCCTGGCATAGATTGGTACATCTCAGAGTGCTTGTAGTAGAGGAATTTTGACATATAAATTTTGTAATTCCCCTAGAAGATTGAAGGCTGGTGGCTCAGGTGTTTTAGTTAAGGCTAAACGCTCAGGAAATGGTGGTTTTGCTATTTCAGCAGCATTGTTAGAGGATGATTGTATCTTTTCAGGTACATCATGCTCTTTTGTTGCCTCTTTATCAGAAGAGGTAACATCAGCTATGGTAGGTTCCATGATTCTCCCAGATCATAGATGGATATCGTTGCATTGCGCAAGGAGAAGAGAAAGTGTAGGTTGGTTATAAATATTAATGCACTGCACAACTTTATTATTTGGGTTAGGATTAGGTTGTACAGGTAGCTGGGGTCTCATTGTTTGATTGTTTGGGGGAGTACCTGCTGGTAAGGAGAGTGGTTGTAGGAATTTTGATTGAGGTAATTGATTTTGGAAGGGGGGTTGTCCTTTCCAATTTTGATTCTATTGGTTCTGATATGGTTGTTGTTCTTGTGGAGGCCAAGGGGTCCACATTGATGGATCAACAAAGGGTGGGTTATTTTGTTGCATGGGTGGGTAAGTTTGTTGCATGGGTGGGTAATTCATTTGATTAGTGTATTGCATTTGATTGTAGGGGGGGTAACACATTTGATTGAAAGAAGAATAATTATTCCAACAATTAGAAGATGAAAATGACATGTTAGGATTCATACCTTGTCCTCGCAGTTTCCATTGTCTCCTCTGTGTCAACAGATAGACAGCTTCAACTTCTTCATCTGTTGGTTGTAATGTTGCCTTGATCCCTGGTAAGGATGGACAATGTTGGGTATCATGATCTTTATCACAGATGGTGCAGATTGGCTTTTTGTCCAGTGGACATTCTCTTTGTGGGTGCTTATCTCTGCATTGAGAACAAAAGATGGACAAGGCTTCTTTTGCTTCTGCTTGCTTTTTCTTAATCTGCAGGGTATCAATTTGTGAGGCAAAAGAGATTAACATTTCAATTTTAAAACCTTCAAGTAAATTACCTATCTCGGATCTTGTTGCTCCCCCACTGGCTGATTTTTGGACTCTTGAAAATGTGGTGTCCCTGTTGTTTGATTTATTTCTTGAAGCTCCTCTTGAACATCTTTTGCATAAATTAACAATTTCATCGTATGATTCCTTAGATATGTCTCCTTTTCCAAGCATGTTCAGCATATCTAGATAGTCATCCCTTACTCCTTTTAATAAAATAGTTTTGAGAATATCCTTACTTACATTGGGGTGACTATATCTTTGTAGATTATACTGTAGCCTTTCTACAAAGTCTTCCAGATTCTCGTCTTCTTTCTGCATCATCTTAAATAGCTCCTCCCTCTTTTCTCTTGTTCGGCAGTAGTCCTGGTATTTGTTCAGGAATTTCTGTTTCATTTGGTCCCATGTTGTGATTACTTGGCCTCCAAGACTCATAAACCATCTTAGTGCATTCCCTTTTAGTGTTGCTGAAAATAACTTTAGTTTTTTAGCATTAGAAACGTAATCATAACTTTTGCATAATATATCAAACTCAAAAAGAAATTCATCAGGATCCTCTGAAGATAAACCATGAAAATTAGGTAATGCTGAGAGTGGAATGTTTTTCATGGGGACCACTCCTCTAGGGAGATCGCCAATAGGAAATCCTAATGTAGAGAAAGAGTTTTCATCATTTACCTCTCCTTCAGGACCTGCCTGTTCTTCGTGATGCAATTCTTCATTGTACTCATCCATGTTTTTTTCTGTCTACTCCCCTGCTGCACTTGATCTATCCTCAATGTTTCCTACTGGCTTTTGGACTACCTCAGGACTCCAAACTTCCTTCCCTGTTTTAAAGTTTGCTTGAAATGAAGGATGGGACTTTTGTTTTCGAAGGTTTGGTCATTGAGCAGTAGATTCAGACTTTGATATGATCTCGTCAATGTAAGTATTTCTTCCTCCTTTTCCTTTTCCCTTGCCACCTGTAGGGTTAGTGTCTTTGGGGTCTTTCATGCAATCTTTTTATCTGAAAAAAAAATCATAAGTTCTTTTGAAATCTATAGCTACCTTCCCCGGCAACGGCGCCAAAATGTTGGTCACTATAATTGCTTAATTGATTCAAACAATCAAGTGCTACATAAATTTTCAACCCAGGGAAGTTTGTTTATTTCAAAGATAACCACGCACTATATATGCTCAATTCCAAAAGAAACTTAGACTTGTAGTAAAGGAAACTATATTAATCACACTTTCCTTGAATGAACTGAAGTTCTGACTTCAATTATAGGAAAGCAACCTACCTATTGCAGATTTTTAAAGATTAATCTAAAGAATCCTAGATTACATTAAAATAACTGCAACAGGAAAGAAAAACTATTCTGTAACCAGAGAACAGGACCCTTATTCCCAAGAAGGAACTCCAACACCTTGTTTCTGATTAACACACTTTCATGAAAACATTAATGCATAGAAATATAACTCTATCAAGCAGAGAACAGGATCCTCTAATTCCTTCCTTTCTAAGCAGGAACCCTTAGCCCAGTCTCTGATCAACACACTTGTGAAAAATAACTGAAAGCTCACTAATTCTATAGAGAATAGGACCTTCTAATCCCTTCCATTAAGCAGGGACCCTTAACCCAGTCTTTGACTAGCACACTTGCAGAAATAATTGAAATCTACAAAGAACAGGACCTTCTAATCCCTTCCATTAAGAAGGGACCCTTAACCCAGTCTCTAACTAGCACACTTGCATAAGTAATTGAAATCTACAGAGAACAGGACCTTCTAATCCCTTCCATTAAGTAGGGACCCTTAACCCTGTCTCTGACTAGCACACTTGCAGAAGTAATTGAAATCTACAGAGAACAGGACCTTCTAATCCCTTCCATTAAGAAGGGACCCTTAACCTAGTCTCTGACTAGCAAACCTCATAAAATCATCACACAAGATTGCTAATGAAAAATAATTATGAAGTTCATGGAAATAATGTAACATTCAATAAACTAAAGTTCGTAACAAGACAGAGTTCAGTAGTGTTTCAGCAAAGCAGAATTCATTAAAAGTAGTGTTTCAGCAAGACAAAAGTTGATCAAGACATAAACAGAAATTACACTAACACACTATAAAACTAATGGGTGAATCTTGTGAAGAAGGTGGGCCCTCCCTTCTCACAAGATTCCCCTGAAACGAAAAGGCTAGAGAAGGATGCTCAAAACAGTCTTTTATTCATCTATCAATGGATCAAATTACAATCTGAAAGGAAAATGAAATATGTCCCCCTCTTTGAAGCTTTCTTAATACAATGTTAACGATTTTGGTTACCGCTTATGGGATTATGAAAATCATAACATCATTAGGAGTAGATATGTGGTATTCAATGAAAAGTTCATGTACAAATATCAATTGCAGGGAGAGAAATGGGAAAAGGAAAACACAGAATACACAGTGCTTGACAAAATCAAAGAAAATGAATGTATTCCAAAGGTACCAAAAAATAAAAATATACAACAACAAGAGAAACAAGTACCTGAAACCCCTGCAAGTGTTGTTATAATATCTACTAGGTCAAGTAGACCCCATGAACGATACTCTCCTTCATTGTATTATTTATTTTTTATTGATTCTAGTGAACCAGAAAGTTATGAAGAGACAATGAAGGTAGACACTAAAAGGAAGTAGGAGCGAGGCGTGAAAGAGGAAATGGAATCCTTGTTAAAAAACCCGACTTGGGATTTCATTCAGTTTCCTGTAGGAAAAAGAGCATTGCAAAATAAATGGGTTTACAGATTGAAGGAAGAAGATAGAGGAAAAAAGCAATACAAGGATAGAATTGTTGTAAAGGGGTTTGCACAAAATAAAGGTATGTATTTTGATGAAATATTTTCTCCTTGTGTTAAAATGACTTCAATTAGAACTATTTTAAGTCTTGTGACAGTAGAATATTTTCATATTGAATAGTTAGATGTAAAAACAACTTTTCTCCATGGGGATTTGGAGGAAGATATTTATATGCAACAACCATACAGGTATAAGGTCAAAGGATGGGAGAATTTGGTATGTGGGTTGAAGAAGAGCTTGTATGGACTAAAGAAAGCTCCAAAGCAGTGGTATTTGAATTTTGATAGGTTTATGATAGAAGAAGGTTATAGTAGATGTCATTTTGATCACTGTGTTTATTTTATGAGGCTAGAAAATGAAAGCTATATTATCTTGCTATTGTATGTATATGAAATGCTTGTTATAGGGTCGAACATGCAAGATATAAATGTGTTGAAAAGGAAATTAGCTAATTCATTTGCAATGAATGATTTGGGTGTTGCAAATAAAATCCTTGGTATGAAAATAATAAGAGACAGGAAAAATTATGAATTTAGATTGTCTCAAGGTGAGTACATAGAGAAGGCCATGTTGGAGAGGTTTAGAATTCAGAATGCAAAACCCATTAATACACCTTTGGCCATCCATTTCAAATTAACCAAGGAAATGTGTCTTGATACATAGGAGAAGATAGAATACATGTCTAGGGTCCCTTATTCATCAACAATTGGAATCTTGATGTATGCTATGGTGTGCACATGTCCAAATATTGCACATGTAGTTGGCGTTGTGAGCAGGTATACAAACAATCCAGGTAAAGAACATTGGGAGGAAGTGAAGTGGATACTCAACTATTTGAGAGGTATTTCTACTCATGCATTATGTTTTGGAGGTTCAAACATTTTTCTACAGGAATATGTTGATTCAAACATGGAAAGTGATAAAGATAGCAGGAGGAGCACCACAGGGTATTTTTTAATGTAAGAGGAGCAACAGTAAGTTGGATTTAAAAAATACAAAAGGTTGTTTCACTTTCAACAACAAAATCAAATTATGTTTCTGCTACAAAGGCTAGTAAAGAGATGATTTGGTTATAGAGGTTTATGGAGAAATTGGGAAAGAAGCAGGAGAATAGCAGGTTGTACTATGATAGTGAGAGTGTCATTCATCTTGCAAATAACTCAAACTTCCATTCTAATACTAATCATATAAATATCAAGTACCATTTCATACGATCCATTTTGGAAGATGGACAATTGAAGTTGGAAAAGATACATACTAGCCATAATCATGCAGACATATTAACAAAGGTAGGAACAAGAGAGAAACTAATTTCTTGCCAATTTTAGTTTGTCTTCAAGCATGAAGGTGAAGATGATAAATTTTCTATGTCCAAGGTGAATCATAGTCTAGTAGATACAAAAATAGTGGATTTGTTGTGATCAGTCTCCAAGTGGGAGATTATTGGTTGTAGAGCCTGATTATCTTCATGATTCAGATCTCTTGTTTCATTCGTGTTTGGATCCCATTTCTTGACAGGGGTGTGGGTAATTTTTTATTCGATCTGGATCTTTTATTATAAGGTCGCAAATATGAAGGTAGAAGTTATGTTATGGTTTTTTTCCCTTGAAGGAAACCCTCTTTTATGAGGGAATTGCATTGCGGCTGTGTATGTGAGTGAATATTGTATTCTTAGAGAGGAGAATGTGAGAAAAAAAAAAGTTACAACAGGTATGTTGTAGACTGTATCCTTTCATTTGTTGGATAATAATAAAGGAAGGACCTGAAAATTCTTATGGTGGACATATCCCACACTAGGTGAACCACATATATGTGTGTCTCTACTGTATTATGTTTCTTTTTTGTTTTATTTCTTCATCTATTTTTATTTTATTGCTTTGTGATCCTATTTTTCTAACAAAGAACATGTGTTTCCTCCTTGGAGGTCACAGTTTCAAATCCAGAGGGGGGTAGGGTATGTATACTTCCATATACTTTAGCAATATCATACACCAATTTGATGTCTGGCTTAACCATGGACATCAAAATAGATTTTTATTATTATTAATATATACTAAACTAGAGTTATCCTTTTTACCTATGGGTTGGTGAACCACATATATATGTGTCTCTATTGTACTATGTTTCTTTTTTGTTTTATTTCTTCATCTGTTTTTATTTTATTGCTCTGTGATCCTATTTTTCTAACAAAGAACATGTGTTTCCTCCTTGGAGGTCATAGGTTCAAATCCAAAGGGGGGTAGGGTATGTATACTTCCATATACTCTAGCAATATCATACACCAATTTGATGTCTGGACTAACCATGGACTTCAAAATAGATTATTATTATTATTATATACTAAACTAGAGTTATCACTTTTACCTATGGGTTGGGGCCTTCAAAATAAGTGAAGAAAATATTAACCTTTAATCATGTTGAGATTGTCTTGTCATGGCTTGAGGTTAAGTTAATACTCCCAAATATAGAAGTTATCACTCAAATCATGGTATATAGTTATTTTTCTCTGCATCCTGTGAACCCTAGTTCACCACTGCATCCCTTGTTTCTCATCGCCTCCCTGCCTGCCCCAATGGATTCTCCAGATTCGGATCCTCAGGAATATTTTGAAGACGATTTTGTTGCTTTAAATTCTTTAGTAGGATCCTTATAAAAAAACCCAACTCAGCAAACCCATTCCCATTTCATGAAGAAACTAAATTAAATACAAGAAGTGGCCATTTTACGCATTGCTTCTTAAAGAAAGTCTCTCTTTTTTGCCTCCAGAGCACTCACCAGTCAATTCATGGGGTTATGGCCATCTCCTTGTCAAATAGATCTTTTGATTGAGAGGAACTGACATCCTCTGATTCAAGGGCGTATGAATCACTTTTTTTCTGGTAAGGATTTCTATATTTTTTACTTTGAGTACAAAGAGGATAGAGATCTCATCTTTAGGAATGGCCCTTATTTGTTCTGCCTTAAAGGTTTATATTTAAACAAATGGACACCATAATTTGATCCAGATAATGATATCCCCCCAGTCATCCTAGTTTGGGTGCGGCTTCCATATTTACCCTTTCATTTTTTGGGGGATGAATTTTTAAAAAGCATTGGGAAAATTCATTGATAGAGACAAAGCCAAGTCTAGTATGTACTCTTGCACAAGGATTTGTGTGGAGTTTGATCTGGAAAAAGGAATTCCAGAAGAAATAAAACTATGGTTGGATAATTGGACTTACATTCAAAAGTTGGATTATGAAAAACTCTCATTGAAATGAAAGATTTGTCATGAATATGACCATTTTTCTAGAAATTGTTTGAATAACAAACAATCCGAGGAAACAGATACTCCAAAAAAGGAAGAAGGATGGAAACAAGTAATGAAAAAAGATAATTTTGGAAAAAGGGGTTGGATCCACCCTTCTTCCTTCAGGGTCTGCTCCTAAAGAGGGAACCTCTCGTCAGAACCCTCCAGTAACTAAAAAACCTCCTCCAAAGAAAACCACCCCCATTCCTTCCCCTTTCACCCCCCCCACCCTTACCGAAACTCTTTTGAAATTATGGGTGAACTCTCTTCTAGGAAAGATATGCCAGTCGGTCCAGTGTTGGAACCTTTGTCCCATTCTACCTCTTCAGCTCTAGAAAAAATAATTGAAGATTCAAGAGAAGAGGAAATTTTTCATGACGTCAACCAAGACAAGGATCCTCAAAAACTCAATGAAAATCCATTGCAGGAGCTCCCCCCTTCGAAAACATAGTCAAATAAGAAATGAAAGAAGGGGAACTCCCATTGGAAAAACCCAGAAAGTCTGGGCACATATCTAACAAAGAAGTCATAGAAGAGGCGACATCAAATGAGAAGTCCAAATGAAAATAGAATTCCATATAAATATCAATGAACATATCAAATCGCAGAGGAGGAAATAAAGGTTTAGATCTCTCATCCCCTGACAACCGGGCCTCTTCCACTTCTCGTCAATGAATTTTTTCTCCTAGAATTGCAGGGGCCTTGGTAATAGATTCAAAGTTGAAGCCCTAAAATATCCTATTTCTATAGCCAAACCCTCTGTAATTATCCTCTAGGAGACAAAAATGGATGAAACAGTTGTGTTAGAAATAACAAAAAAAGTCTTCAAAAACTGTGGTGGAGTGGTTGTAAGCTCACATGAAACCTCCGATTGAATTTCTATTCTCTGGGATGAACAAATCTGGAAACTTAAGGTAACAAAAACCACTCAACATGGGCTTCTTACATTTCTTAAAAATAAAGAATCCATCAATCGTGTCTCAGTCATCAACATCTATATGCCTAATATCTATACTGAAAGGGTAACTTGCTGGAACTCCCTATCAACACTCAAAATTTATATGGATCTCACTTCCTGCATAATTGGGGGTGACTTCAATACCCACCTTAACTCAGGATAAAAAAAAATGAGGAAGTATAGTCAGAGACCCTTTCTCTGAAAAACTCTATGATCTCATTTCAGACTGGGACTTCCAAGATATTAAACCTACTAAAGTGAAATAAACCTGAAATAATAGGTTTTATGGTCTTAGCTATTGATACTGAGAGGGGGGTGAATTAGTATCAAGTACAATTTGGAACCTTTTTCAACTTATAATTAAACCATTCAATTATATCCAATGATAAATGAACAATAGTATAAGAGTTACACCAATACACCACAATACACCATGCACAATATATGAGAAATAATCAATAGTTTTTGTTCAAGGGAAGTAATGAATTCCAAAGGTAGCTACAACTTCCAAATGTAAAGGGAGGGATAAAAATACAAGAGGAAGATACAATCCTCCAATATCAAGAGAGAGTTGAACTCTCCATCCTTTCCCCTTCCTTCCACCCAAGAATATACGAGGGATAATAAAACTTCACATTAAATCATCACCATCAACCAACCGTCACATAGAACATGATAATCCTGCCTGAGAATTCTTAAATTTCTACAATTATTCAATTATTGGAATACTTTGATCCCATAGATAATATTATTCAATTTATTCTCTAAAACTTCTCCAAGTTTCACTCCTTGAATCCTCCCCAAAAATAAGTTATAGAGAGGATGGTAGACCTTGTTCAATTCTGGTTTATTCAGAAGACTGAACTTGTACAGAATTCCCCGCACTCAATATTTAACATCTGATTCTAAAACTCTCACACACAAAACTAAAGTCTGTACACTTTCCAATTAAATTTCTCCCATGTCATTTTGATTCTCTATGAAGAAGTTATGATTTTTTTACCCGAAACACCTGTTTATTGACTAGCTTCAGGACTGGTCACAAACCCTATCTTCCACAGAGTGTATCTCCATAATTATAGCAAATCAAGAGCTGAAATTTTTACCATAGGTACATTCATATGTCTTCTCAATAACATATCAATTTCACCATCTTCATCGTTCTAGAAAAAATGTTATATAAAAAATGGTAAGATGACCTGAAAATAACATACCTTAGAACACATCACCGAAATACTTCATCCTCCCTTGAAATCCGACCTTCTTTACTTTTGATTTCCTATGAAATTCAACTTGTGTATCAAATGAATGTATAATGATGTTTATTTATACCATTTATGTCACTTTCATTTAACATTAGGGTTGACTTGACACTTTTTTATTTTGTAATTCTTTTCTTTAATTATCTTCAGGGCCTACATGTACTTCCTTCTTCAATTCACTTTTTCATCTTCAAAAATTCATTTCTCCTCAACCATGAGGATCCACGTGACATGCCACATACCACTGGAAACAACATGATGTATACTATCCAT
>ML780999.1:320619-417637 GCA_009831015.1 Picea engelmannii | reverse complement strand
TAAAGACTCACTGCCACTAAGATTAATGATTCAAAGTTAGAAAAGGAGAGAAATTATTAATAATCTACACTAACTGATTCACCCCCCCCCTCTCAGTTAGTTCATACCTGTAACAATAACATAGGATCTTATCCCTATATTCACCCATTTTGAAATCAACTAAACATTGTTTAGTGACACTCACCTGATGTCCCTTCTGTAGCCATGATACTTTGTATGGACTCGAGTGATCATTCGTTTCCAGCTCTAATTTCTCCACCATCTCGGTTGAAACGAGATTGTCGGTGCTTCCACTGTCCACGATGACCTTGCATTTCCAACCCTTGGTCTTGCACGTGGTCCTGAACAGTCTGGTTCTCTGAGCTGTATCCTCCACCTCTTTCTTGGGTGTCAAAAGAACCTTATGCACTGTCAGTGACTTCCCACTTCTGGTGTCTTCATCTCCAACATCATGCCTCTGAGCTTCAGTGATGTGAGCTTCTTCGCTGTCCATATTCTTCTCTGAACACTCGAATGACCTGTGCCCATTCTTCCCACATATAAAACATGTGATTACTCCTCCTCTCCCTCTACCTCGACCTCTAGTATGAGGAAGAGTGTTTGCATCAACATAATCCCCTTGCTGATCACTATGTTTCCTTCTCGGTTCAACATATGGCTGCCTCTGTGAGGTTCCGCCT
This sequence comes from Picea engelmannii, assembly GCA_009831015.1. NCBI lineage: Eukaryota > Viridiplantae > Streptophyta > Pinopsida > Pinales > Pinaceae > Picea > Picea engelmannii. Next base: position 416,957 of record ML780999.1, on the reverse strand, counting down.
CTCTCAACCTTACCCTGAGGTTTCTTCCATTCCTCCTTGGGCTTCTGGTATTTCTCTTGAGCAACTCCCTTGCCTCTTGGCTGACTTCTGCCTCGCCCTCACTAACCTTTCTTGCGGCTCAGCTTCTCCTCGACTTTCAGAGCCAATTGATAAGCATCCTCAACTATCCTGATAGTTTCCATGCTTAATTCATCCTGAATGTCATAACTTAGACCATTCAGATATCTGGCTACCTTCTCATCATCGCTCTCCCGATGACCTGCTCGGATATTGAGCTTGTAAAATTCTTCGGTGTACTCTTTCATCGTCATCAACTTCTACCTTAGGTTTTGTATTCACCTGAACAGTGTGATCTGATAATCTCTAGGGATGAATTTTTCTTTCATCTTCAGGATCATTTGATCCCATCTTTTGATATTCTGCTTGCCTTTGCAGCGTATGTCATCTTGTAGCTCGTCCCACCACAATGTTGCATGTCCTTTCAAGCGCATAACAGCGTGCTTGACCTTCTTTTCCTCTTCGATCTCCTCATAATCAAAGTAGGTGTCAAGAGCTCGGATCCAATTCAGCAGCTTTTCTGCATCTAGATTCCCCTCATAGACGGGAATGTCCATCTTTGCCTTTGCACCCATCCTGGCGATATCTTTGATCAACTGCTCGGTTGATGAATCCTCTGTTGTGACTTCTTCTTCATGTCCAGCTTCTTCTTCAACATTGGAATCGCTAAGATCCCCAACACCAACTCTGTGTCTTTGTGCTGTCTCCATCTCCTCGAGCCTTGCTCGGAGATCTCTCATCTGTCGTTCCATTTCTTGGTTTCTTGCTGGCCTACCTCTTCTTCGCACCTCCCTATCTTCAGGATCTGGTGACTGTCTTTCTCTTCTTGGCGGCATGTTATCTTCTCTTCTCTGCTACAGAAAGCAAAGAATTTCCGGCTCTGATACCACTTGGTGCAACCTTCTCCCCTCCACGGAGAATGATCTCTCTCACTAGGACCTTCTCTTCCCTCGGCCCGAAGAGTTAGATCACTCTTCTAATTCCCTCTCAGGAATCTCTTACCCACAACAACTCCTTACTGATCTCCCTTATCGATCAGGAAATTGAAATTCGTAATTTCCCAAATTCTGTAGTCACAACCCTTATACCTCGCGATTCCCCGAATCCTGACGTGGGTCAATCGCTGACTTTCTTCCCCTTTCTATCAGAGTTCTCTCTATCGGAGAATCGCTACTCACGATATCAACAAATCAAAACTCCAACCTCTGAATCCCGATACGTTGAATTCCCGAGACACATGTGGACTTGACTTCTCCACCCTTTATCCTTCTATCGAAATTTCGGAACTTGTGGGATCACGAGTCCTTATCTTCTTGAACTCAGGATTTAGCTTTTTCCGATCCCCGATATGATGCCACCTGTACTCCACTAGTTCTTGTGGTCCCACACTACCACGTCATCATCGGGATATCGCTAATCGCGAATCCGGCATGCAAGCGTTCTCTGTCATTGAGAACCCCTATTCTCCGAACCCCGATATATTGGGATTCCTTGAAATGTGTCCCCGCGATCAACGATTATGATCTAATCGAGATATCGTGGATCGCGATATCACCTTCCCCGTTCCAACGACTTGATGCTCCAACTCGCGATATGTCGATATGCGATGGCACGTGCAGATCTAATGATCCCTATGAACCCAAATCAACGACACTGCTTCCTCCTGAGCTTTGAACCTATGAATGTTCATGCCTTAAACTCCTTGCATCTTTGCAAGATCTAACGGTCCTTGGGTTCTTGTGAAATTTCTCCAGGAGATTTCAACCGTCCATCCTTCCTTTGATAATTTCTGCGAAATGGATCAAACGCTTCCTCCGTGAAGACTTATTCGCCACTCTACAACCTGAGGTGATTCTCTCAGCTTTTCCTCAGCAACCCTGCAATTCTCCCTGAATGAACTGTAGGCCTATTCCTCATGAGCTTGACCTCGCTTCACAAGTCTTTATGAGGATTTTTTTCCCTCTCTCCTTGTGGACAAACCTTCGAACATGACTAAGTGTTGAGGCTTCCTCGACTTTGCGCATTCCCCTGCGACAGTAGTCCTAATTCCCTTCTCTCAGAATCGCAACCCTGAGTATTCTTCTAGCCTGCGCACACCTTGCACGGCTCCAGTGTTGAATTTGCACTCTTGAGACCTTAGAACAAAATTTATCTCTATCTAAACCCTGCAGTCACGCACTCCTTGCAGACAAATTCCACTGCACTCCTTGCAGGAATCTCTGATTCAGAATAGAGAAACAATTGAAACTAATTTCTTACTCCCACGGATTTCAATTTAGCTATGAAATCACATACACAGCATATCAAAGCAATTGTATGATAGAAAGCAAACATCCATTAGCATAATATCAACACAGAGAACCAACACAAACCATGAAATTGAATCAAAGTCTTTCTTCTATTAATTCAATCTGTACATGGGTGTTCTCCACAAGTTCTCTGCTTGGTCTCCTCTTCTGAATGCTTGAACTCAATAATCTTACAACATACAAAAGAGGGTGTCTATATTTTGTTTCCCTCTCGAAAACTGAAACTGTCTAATCTAGACTTAAACATCTATCTACTTGCATTAAACCTATTAAATGCCTTCCTATCTACTTCAGACAAGAGCGTAAAGCTTGAGGTCCAATACAATACAATAGGCGCTCCTTCATAAATGTTTAATTGAAGGATACGACGCTTCATCTTTAATGAAAATTCAAAAAGTCATCAAGCTTGTATGTCATGTGTTTAAAAACACATGCGCTGGCTCCACGCTTGCTTTGAGAGTCGCGATGCTCCTGAATCATACTACCTTCTTCAATTCACTTTGTCATCTTTAAAAATTCATTTCTCCTCAACCATGAGGATCCATGTGACGTGCCACATACCACCAGAAACAACATGATGTATATTATCCATCCATGGGTGTTGTATCTACATGCACATTTTCCTTCATGTCCAAATACCTTCATCAATCTTGCGGTCCAAAACCCATGACTAGGTTGACATCAATAAAAACAACCAATCCTCCAACATTAGCCACATATATTCCTTCTTGGATCATTTCCTTATCAGTAGAAATTTTCTCCTCTCCTCCTTCAACATCTCCTCCCTTATTCTCCCTTCAGCCATTTCCGATCATAAGCCTATCTCTTTGATTTTTAGTAATCCATGGAACTTTGGTCCCCTTCCCTTCCATTTTAACCCCCTTTGGATCAACAATCCCTCTATTCCCTCTCTCAGTTAGCAAGCGTGGTTCTCCCTCTTTTCTGGATCCCCTAATTACATCTAGGAAAGCAAGATAAAAGAAGTAAAACTAACTCTCAAAGATTGGGTGAAATGCTCCTTCACTTCTTCACATCAAGAAAGAATAGATAAGGTCAATATCATCTCAGTTATCTAGCAAAGAATAGAAGAAGAAGAACTCACTGAAACAATTCTGACACAAGAAAAAAAATCTTATCAACAAATTCACTTCTCTATGCGCAGGGAATAAGAGAATTGTAGACTGAAGTCGAGAAGTATATGGTTAAAAGAAGGGGACTCAAACACTTCCTTCTTCCATAATACATATTGAAATAGGAGGAAGAAAAATATAGTTACAAGTATCCTTTCAAGCTCTAGGAAGCAATTGGATACCTTTGAACAAGTCAAAGAAGAAGCATCACAACACTTTGAGTTATTTTATCAGAAATCTAATGAAGAAGGAATGGAGGAAGACATGCAAGCACTTCTCTATAATATCCCAGACCTCATCTTTGAACATGACAATTCCCAAATAGTGAAGGAGATATCAGAAGAGGAAATTGTCAAAGAGGTGTGGAAAATGGACCTAGAAAAAGCCCCAGGGCCTGACAACTTTCCAATCAAGTTTTATCGCCATTTTGGGGCCATTATAAAGAGATATCTCAAACAAATGTTGAACTATACTCTTCAAAAATAGAAATCAGGAAGAACCACAAACTCAACCTTCTTAGCCCTCATTCTTAAAGAAACAAATCCTTCAAACTTCTCCCACTTTCATCCAATTTCCCTTTGCAACTCTTCTTACAAAATCCTCACAAAAATCATAGGAAACCACTTAAAACCTTTTATTTCCACGCTTATTACAGAAAATCAGGGAGTATTTCTAAAAAACTAAACATATTACAGACAATATAGGATTGGTACACGAAGCAATTCATTCCAACAGGAGAAACAAAGACTCGGGAATGGTTATCAAACTGGATATGGCGAATGCCTTTGACTGTGTCAAACATTCTTTTCTTTTTTCAGTACTTAAAGATTATGGGTTCTCAGATGCTTTTATCAATTAGATCAAGGCCTGCATTGGTTCTCCTTAGATAACCCCCCTAGTAAATGGTCCTCCATCTCATTTCTTCAAATCTAGCAGAGGCCTAAGACAAGGTTTCCCTCTTCCCCCCTACCTATATATCCTTTTAGCTGATTCCATCAGTTGGAAATTGGAAGAAAAAAGAAGGATTAATAGGATTCCTAGTTTACTTATAGCTCGGGGGGTCAAGGAATTAAATCACTCCCAATTTGTTGATGATACTCTTCTCTTGGGGGCGGCTAATACAATCGTCGCCAAATGTTTTTAGAAAGTTCTAGACTCTTCTCTCTTATTCTGGAGGTAAACTGAATAATTCCAAATGCAATATCTATTTTTGGAATTTTCTGGGACACATCAGAGATCACATATCCAAAATCTTCGGATTTCCCTTCATTATCACTTGGACTCATTTCAAATATCTAGGAATGCCTATTTTCCTAAATTCCTATGGTTCTTTTTCCTGGCAGGAGATCATTGAAAAAATCCTCTAACGGATCCAAATATGGGGGGATGTTGGTTTAACCCAGCTGGAAAAATAGTGCTCCTAAAGTATTTCCTCTCCTCTCTATATATCTTTCAATGTTCAGGCCTGCTCGCCCCCAAAGGTATTCTTGAAAAAATTTCCAAATCTCTCCAAAGTTTCCTTTGTGATGGGGGGATAAATAACACAAAGAAATTCCATCTTCTCAAATGGAAACATGTTTTTAAACCTTTCAACAAAGGTTGTGTAGCCATCAAATACCCAAGTCTAATGAATTCAACTTTGGGAGAAAAACTTGCCTGACATCTTATCTCAAGGCCTCCAAAATGGTGGAAAGTTGCTCTTATCGCTAAATATTTCAACATTGCAAGACTTTTCTACTTGGATGATTCCACTCCCCAGCTTCCTAGCTCCCCAATTTGGCATTACTGAAACACTCTTCTCATCTTATCAAATCAAAACTCTCTTGGGCCCCTAGAAATGGATCTCAGATAAATGTCTGGGCTGACTGTATCTTGGATTTAGAACCATTAGGAAGACAAGACTCTCTCTTCCACCTGAAATATTGGTGGTACTCCAAAGGTATTCTCCTTCTTCAATAATTCTACATTTGGGCCCTTGATGGTGGCTCGATCAATTGGAAACCACTGGACACCCTTTCTCATCTTCTCCCTTTGGTCTCTCTTCTCTACAATATGTTCACAAGTTCTACTCCCCTTAATTCTCACAAAATTGACTCCTGCAGTTGGGGCCTCTTAAGATACTTAGTTAAAGCGGTCTACTCTTTCCTTGAATACTCCTCTCAAGGTCCTCTAGTCTTTAGAATCTAGAAATAGATTTGGTCAGGGCCTTCTCTTCCCAAATTCAACATCTTTTGTTGGTTGATGGTACATGGAAAAATCCTAACGGTGGAGAACTTGCAAAAACATGGAATAATGGGTCCTTCATGATTCCCACTCCTCCTTATAGCATAATATTACATCCATCACCTTTTCTTGGATTGTTCTTACTCTTCTCAAATATGGAACCTTCTTTTCCTTCCCCTCTCCCCCCAAATTTTTCCGCTGGAGAATTGGAATGAAATGTTCGTTTCCTGGAAACAGAGAAATGCTAGCAGCTTCCAAAAAAAGAAAATCTTCTCCATATTATGGAAACAAATCCCCAAATTTGTGTGATGGGAAATATAGGTAGCAAGGAGTCAGGCCATTTTCCATCAGAAGCTCCCNAATTTTTGGTTTAATATATGAAGTCTTCTCCTCCAAGTTAGATCATATTAATCCCCTAAGTTCCCTAAAACACAAAGAAGAAGATTGCATCTCTAACATTTTGGGACCAAAATACCCAAGAAAGTTCACTTCCCCATTCAGTTCTACTAAGAGGCAAAAATGGCAATTACAGCTCAGGGACCCTGAATTCCTCGACTGGAAACAACAACAAACTTCTCCTATTATCTTATTTGATGGAGCTTCTACAGGTTACTCAGGGGCGGAAGGTGCAGGGGGAGTCATCATATATTCTAATGGAAAAAATATTTTGGACTACTCTAGGGGGCTGGGGAATACCTCCAATAATAAAGTAGAAATCCTAGCAGTTTATATGGGGTTACGAATTGCATGATCCCGAAATATTCATGAGTTAATTTTCCTTGGAGATTATGAACTAAACATTAAATAAGTTCTTGGCTCTAGAAAATCCACAAATCAAGCTCTTTTTGGTCTTCAATCTCGGATTAGGGCCTTGAAATCCAATTCAGTAAGATCCAATTCTTCCATATCCTCTACTCCAAAAATCAAGCAGTTGATCAATAAGAAAAAGCAACTAAAACCAAGGAACAAAGCCTTATTTCCATTAATCAAATCGAGTCCCATGTGTGGTGTTTGCACCTAATTCGACACTTGGTGAGCAAATAAAGAGTGCTTACATGCCTAGTTGGGCCTTGCTAAGCATGACAACTGTAGAGGAAAGAGTTAGAAAAAGAACAACAAAACTATAAACAAGAATTAAATTAAAACAAACTAAAGCTATGAGCATATGCGAAAAGAAATAACAAAGACAACAAGACCAATATCACCAATTTTTCTGAGTTGGTCTATTGATGAAATCCAAAGCACAATGAAGAAAGGGAACTGTGGTTCCTTCTTCCTCCAAAGGAAGGCTCTTGAGGCCCTCACAAACTTGCTCTCCTTACAATAAGAAAATGAGAATAATGGTGAAAGAAATCAAAGCATATCCACTCAAGAAAGGGGTGGATAACTCAATGAAATGGTGCTAATGTGTTATTGCCAAGGAGTGAGTCCTTAAAACAATCTAATCAGCATAACATTACATGAAATTCCTTGAGAAAATGATGTTTCTTCGTGGTTTTTTATAGCATAGCATTGAGTGATTATGTAACTCCTTTGAGGTGTGAAAAGGGGCTGTTTAGGGCTCAATTAGGTCTTTGACCAGCCTACCATGCGGATTTAGCTTAGATTTGATGTCAAATCGGCTTGGGAGCTGATCCATTAGTGGTTGGGAGGCCGACCAATTTCAATAAATGCGTCGTTTAGCAGGTGCGCGGGTTTTTGCACCCACAGCCGCGCATCGTGCACATATGCGCTGATGGTACGTTGTTGTTCCGCGCATGTGCACACGCACCCAGATTCTGTAAAGAGCCCTTCAATTTTTGGTTACTTTGTATAGTTTTTGACCCTTTTGCAATGTTGTGAAATTAATCCAGTGACATGAATGACTTCATTCCTGTTTTGACGATGCTGAGTTCTTGTCGCCATGTGCGGACGAAATTTCAGTGATAATAGATGCCCCCTGATGGATGAGGTTAGGAGAATACGTATAGCCGAAATCCATCAATGTTTCTTTTACTGAGAATGTTGTGGTAAGAGAGAGCAAGAGTGGGACCGTGTAGAGCAATCCTTTGGAGAAGAAAGTAACTGGTAGAACCCGACCTTCCAGAAGGTGTGTAAAAATATACAACTGTGTACAAACGAGGCAAGCATGCCCCATTCTCTTGTTATGTAACTCTGAAAAATATGACTTAAGTGTTGGTGTAGACAACTGCAGTGCCCTCAGGGGCGGTAATGATAATGGCAGAAGACAATTCTGCAAAGGAACATACTCTGAACAATCGACAATGATCGCGGCAAGAAGCATCAACGATGATGTGGGAAGTGATGGCCCGACCGAGTTCAGAGGTCTTCGGCAAATGATAATGATAACTGCAATAGTCACAAAGTAAGACCCACTGTAACATGAGAAAGTGTTGGCGTCGAATGTTATGGGGGTCAACGACATCGGGGAGCAATGGTGTTTCCCCCTGTTCCGTCTGAGATTTCTCATTGAATGGAAAATGAGAATCAAGATACTATTGCCCTTCTGGAAAATTGTGTTGATGTCGACAAAAAGGGGACGCGACTCCCAAAAGCAAAGGGCTCCATGGAATATACTGAGGTGAGGAAGTGGCAGAGGTACATGGACGAAGTCAAGTAGTGGGAAGACTCAAGACTGCCCTTGGCTGGAGGATGTATGAGATAAACAGTGGCCGCAACCGTGTGACAAGGTTGAGTGTCAAGGGGACACCAAGACCGAGGGTAAGTTGTGCCAGAGGCGGGACAAGGTGAACAAATTCAGAGGGTAGAGGTAAGTGACCTGTGGAGTACTCTGAAGATATGGACGATGCCGGAAAGGGTGGATGATAAGTAATGCTCCAACCAAGGGTGAAATGGGTTGCGTGTGGCCAAAAGAAAGCAAGTCGCCAACGGTAACGACAAAATAAAATGTAATGACTGGAAATAAAGGCGTTTGTACAATAAATAATGAATAATTTGGGAAAAATGTACAAATACAGAAATGGGTGCCCCAGTGTGAAATGAGTGCCCCAGGGAGGGTAGAAATTTCTTGGAAAACTGATTAAGGGTGGGGGCCCCTTTGGTGAGTTTTTGTATGAGGTAGGTGAAATGAAGAGAGGTTCACAGATGGGCAAACTGATGGTGGATGAAATGGAGGGTTCATGATCCTGCGGAGGTGCAGGTAAAAAAGAATAGAACCATAAAGTGATGATCTAGGAGTCCATATGGGAAGCTAGCAAAATGAGGAGAAGAAGTATGTGGTTGATCTGCAACATAATGAAAGACTATCGGGACTCCCATCCATAAAGGGTAATGAAGAACAACATGAGTGTCAAAAGTGCCAAAAGGTGCTATGAATGGGACAACTCATGTGGGTGAGAATGCTACCGGGTTACAGTACTGAAGATGCAAGTGGAGGTGTGAGTACTGTAGATCCGGGAATGGGTATCCTAAAGGCCAATATCAGAGGGTGTGACTGGAAATGTAAATGCAATACAGCGGGAGAGACTACATGCCAGTGCTGAGTATATACCTGAAGGAATGATGTTTGAGGGACGATGATCAAGTACCTGCACACAAAACAACCAAATACCCAAAGTGAACAATATCTGAAGAGAATCTAAGATATGAACATGTATTATATAAATGTGACAATGTGCGTGCGTACCTGATCATGATATGAAAAAAAGGCGCCCCGGGGGCTCAGGATGAAAAGTGACCCAGGGACAGCTGTGATGTAGGTGGCGGGATGTTGATCCTGTGGCTGAAGATGGTTCAAAAAATGGACACCTTGGGCTCCCGGAATGGTGAGTGGAAGTTTGGCAGAAGGCCTATCTATAGCTGTAGGGCCCACATTGCCACCTCATTTGTACCTGCTGCTACAGTGACTGGACGAGCAGATTTAGAGGAGATTGGGTGATTCAGGGAGCACGAGGTAGCCGATCGATGGTGTGCGAGTATCAGGTTAGTGGTCTGATCATACTGCATAGAAATAGGTGTCTAATTTTTGGGTAGGGTAGGTACGGGGGGGTGTACAAGGGGTTTTTAGGGGATTTTGACTAGGGTGTGGGCCCACGTGCGCGGGCGATTCAGGGGAAGGTGCGCATACATGCGCACCTGTCTACTGAATATGCGCGCATATGGGCGCGCCTGTGGGGTGAACAGGTGCGCTCCAGAGCTCACCGGTGGGGTGAACAGGCATGCACCAGAGCGCGCCTGTGGGTTGCACAGGCACGTTCTAGTGCGCGCCTATATGAAAAACAGGTGCGCATACATGCGCGCCTGTATAGTGAACAGGTGCGCACGTGTGTGCGCCTATGGGTGGTAAAACCGCACCTAGGAGGCAAGGTTGAAGGGTGAAAAAAGGGAGTTTGTTTGATGCATTTGGTGGTTGCATACACTGATATAGGACTCTGTGTTGTGTGCAGGTGGCTAGCAGTGACGATGGATGTTCGATGGCGTGAGCGAGATTGATCGCAGTTGCGAGATGTTGTGGCCAATACAGGGCCTGCGGTTCGAGCGGCTTTAGCAACCAGTGGGTTGCTAAAGTTTTTTGAGTGCCCGTTGATATGGGCACATGAGTACTTACTCCAATTCCTGCTCCAGATGTGGAGCCCAGATCTGCACTACTTCCTCGTGCGAGGAGAGAAGATCCCCTTCACTGCGGTGGAGGATATATATTTCTTGACTGGGATCCCCTTCCGGGGAACACCATTGCCGGCAGAGCTTGTGCTGCCGAGGGATACACACCTGTCAGAGGTCGCCGAGTGGTATTGCTCAGGCAAGAACTACATGTCTGGGACTGTAGTGAGCATTAGTGGTCTGGATTCCCTGGTTCATCGTTGCATAGCGGTGATGATTGTTCACGTTTATGGGTCACTAGTGACCCAACGGATCAGTGGTGGCCAGTTGCTGGTGATGGAGAGGGTGGTGGTGGGCCGTGAGCGGTTCGCCTAGGGGCTTACGCTACATGCGCAGATGATCGTGCAGTTGGACCGTTGTCAGTCTACAGGTACCGGAGAGTTTTCTTTTGGATCGATCCTGGTAGCCTGGTTCTTGGAGAGGGTGCCGATGTTGCACCCAAGGGTTCTACTTGAGGTGCCAAGGGCACGAGAGCCGCGTTTGAGGTGGTGGTCATCAATTTTGGTTTGCCACGGTGGTGGCGAAGGTGGCCATTACTTCACGGCACAGGCGGCGCAAATATGGTGGCAGATGTTGCAGGTCATACTTCAGTACCCGTATGCAGGGGTGGACTTCCGGGGGGACCCGGACATGGTGTTGCCTCCTGGGGAGGTTTTTTACCATCGATGTATGATGAATTTGTGTATGTTTTTTATTTATGTTATGTTTTTAAGATATCAGTCCATATGTATGATTTATAGACACTGATATGATCTGTTGTTTTGTTGTTTGGTGCATGTGCAGATGTGGCACCTCGCGGGCGCGAGGTGAAGTTGCATAGAGAGTCGGTTCAGTGAGAACTAGAGAGGCTGCCGCGTGGGGAGAGACGCCGGTGGGATGAGGCCACGGGGCATCCAGCAGAGCCCAAGAGGGCAGCGAGGAGGCACCGATTTAATGACCCTGGTGCAGGTCCATCTCATGCTCCTCTGGTGGCGATCGGAGTAGATTTTGATGATATACGTCATCGTCTGGAGACGGTGTTGCAGGACGTGCCTGAGGGCATGTGGATCCGCATCTAGGATGAGGGGTTCCTGGAGCAGTGCATAGGATTACCGCCCCCATGGCCGGGTATAGTGCGACGAGAAGCTGTGCTCGCCACTATGACTAGTGGACACCTACCACTGGGGTAGGAGGGTCCTACAGGTGTTCCACCACCACCGCCTGGGGCAGGTGGGGGTGGACTACCACCTCCTCCTGAGGGAGGAGCAGCTCGGGGTGCGATAGAGGCACCCTAATGGATGTATATTGTATACCTTTTGGATAGGCTGGTGAGCTTGTTTTTTGTACCGAGATGTGGCACTGGCCTGCGGGCCGATGTATTTTTTGTATGTAAACATGCAGATGGTCTGATGGGCTGATATATATATATATATATATATATATATATATATATATATATGAGTATACATATTTTGTGTGATCCTGATGTTGTCTACATGTATTTTTGGTTGATGATGATGATGTCTATTCTATCTATATGCTGTGACAGGATGTATGAGATGTTTATGTATGTGTAGCTTGATGTGATATATGTCATTCTAACACCATGTTAGCTATTTCATCTATTGTTTGATTCAATTGTCTTGGAATATGTGTAAATTTAATGGAATCAAAATGTCGAGATAATAATCTAACCTGCAGGTATTTGCGAAAGAGGCACGGATCGCGTACATGGTATACATTGTTGAGCTGGAGAACGACTAGTTGAGAGTCAAGGAAAATGATAAGGTGAGGAATATGATGATGTTGGGCGGCGGTCAGGAGGCCAATGACAGCAGTGTATTCGGCTTGGTTGTTGGCTGCTGGTCCCAAACAAATGTCGCTTGAATGCAACATCTCATGTGATGGGGTGTAGATAGCCCAAGCAGCCGAAGTGAGATTTTGTGTCCAACGGATGGCACCGTCAGTGTAACCAATGTGGTAAGCTGGTGAAGGAAGCATCTTTCAATAGCACAAAGGATAGTTTAGACGAGAGGGAAGGAAAAAAAGATTAAAAACACTAAACAAGAAAATAACCTAAAGTAGTTTGACTACATTTAAGCATAAAATTTCTTGAGGTATAACCCATTGACGGGTTCTTTGAGCGAGAGGCCTTTGGGGGAGGCCAGGATCTATGCACCTTTGGTGAGGCAATGTTGGATGATGTAAGGGCCATGCCAGAGTGATTCAAATTTTCCATGGCCAAAGGTATCATGGGCGATATCATAGGCCAAGACGAGGTTGCCTTCGTGGAATGACCGAAGCTTGACATGGCGATCAAAGGTAGCCTTGGATCATTTTTTAGATGCCTCGTTGTTTTGTAATGAGGATCGACAATCTTCATCCAGATACTCCAAGTTCAGCAAGCGCTGCTCCATTGGAGCAGTGTCAGGTAAAATCTCAATTGCAGTGCGTAGGGTGGGAATTTCGCACTCAATGGGAAGAGTTTCCTCGACCCCATGGACTAAATGAAATGGCGTGAAACCCATAGCAGTCTTTACTGCCGTTCGATAAGCCCATAGCAAGGAAAATAAAATATGATGCCAATTGGTTTTATGTTTATTAACCGTGCGTTGTAACATGGTCTTGAGGACTTTGTTCATTGCCTCGACCCGTCCGTTTGACTGAGGGTAATATGGTGAGGCAAACTCGTGAGAGAAGCCTAACCGAGATGAGAGTTCGACGAAGATATCATTCTCAAAATGTTTCCCATGATCGGAAATGAGTTGGAGTGGTACTCCAAAATGGGATATAACGTGGTTAAAGAAAAAACGTGTTGCAGTGTCAGCGGTGTTGTTGAAAGTGGACATAGCTTAGGCCCATTTGGTGAAGTAATCGACGGAGAAAACAATGTATTTGTGATCATTGCTGGAGGGGGGATTACAAGTCATAAAGTTGATGCCCCATTTACAAAAGGGGCCCGCAGTAATGATGGGGTGAAGAAGGGTGGGGGGGGCTTGGTCTTTGTTGGCATAGAGCTGACATTGCTCACATCGTTTCATGGCATGAATGCAATCGTGAAATAGGGTAGGCCAAAAATAACTATCTCGGATGATCTTCTGAGCTGTGGAAATACCCGAAAGATGGCCCCCACATGCTCCGCTATGGCAGTCGTTTAATACTCTGTCGGCCTCGTCAATAGTCAAGCAGCGACGAAGAATGGTTTCGATGCCCCACTGATATAGGATGTCACCGAGGAGGAGATAGCGGGGGGCCTGATGGTGAATGCGTCGACGATCATCTCGTGATAGGTGATTACCGAAATTTTGAGTTCGTAGGTAGACGAGAAGGTTTCCATACCAAGGATCATCGGAAGTGATGTAAAAGAGATGTTCGTCAGGGAAGTCGGTGTTGACGGGGGCACTAGGTGTGTCAGAGGGAAGGTTCGTGACAAGTTCAGTGAGAACGAGGGCCTTCTTACTCTTAGGTGTTGAGAACTCGAGGTCATACTCCTGAAAGATAATGATCCATCGAGCGAATTTGTCGTTAACTTGGCGACGGCTGAGCAAGTATTGCATAGGGTTGGAATCTGTGACGACCTTGGTGGTGCGAAGAAGAATGTAATGACGCAGTTTCTAGACTGCAAGGACAACTGCAAGAGAAAGTTTCTCTTCGTGTTTGTACTTCAAGGGTGGTCCTGAAAGGTTCTTACTCATGTAGTAAATGACGTGTTCACGATTGTCATCTCTGAGTTGGACGAGGACGCCGGCTACTGATACAGCTGATGCTGATACGTAGAGGATGTAGTCGCGATTGTAGTTAGGTGCACTGGAAAGCGCTGCTTTAAGATCGTCAAATGACTATTGGGCATAGTCCTCCCAATGAAAAGGGATGTCGTGACACAGTAAGCGAAGGAAACCATGTGCGCGTATAGCGTAATCAGGAACAAAGTGTCTAAGAAAGTTGGCTTTTCCCTATAGACTCTAAAGTTGTCATAAATTCCGAGGAGGTGGAATTTCGGTGATGGATTTCATTTTGAGGGGGTCCACGGTGATACCGCTTTGTGAAACAATGAAACTGAGGACTCTCCCCGTGGTGACACAGAACACACACTTGAGAGGGTTCAAGAAGATGTTGTACTGACAACACCGTTGAAAGATGATTCGTAAATCATCAAGGTGTTGGGTGCGTTTCTTGGATCGAGAGGTGAGGTCATCCAAGTAGGCGAGGATGATTGCAGCCAGATCGTGAAAGATGTATGTCATGGCCCGCTGAAAGGTTGCACCGGTGTTTTTGAGGCCGAAGGGCATGACACGATATGAAAACGTACCCCACGGGGTAATGAATGTGGTTTTATATTGATCGGCTGGGTGAATTTGAATTTGGTTATAGCCAAAGAATCCATCCAAAAAGGAAAGAGCCTCGTGGCCAGTGCAGTCGTTGGAAAGTTGTCTTTTGGACATGCATTATTGAGATCACGAAAATCAGTGTAGATGCGAATAGAGCCCTGTTTTTTGTCGATGAGTACAGGGTTGGAAACCCATGAAGTGTAAGCGATGGGGTAAATAAATCCGGCTGTACGTAATTTATCAATTTCGGCTTTGATATCCGCGGCCTTGGATGGGTGTAGTGGTCGTTGTTTCTAGCGCACTGGTGTGATGTCAGGTCAGGTTTCAATGCGATGCTCGACAATAGAGGGGTCAATGCTAGGCATCTTTGTGTATGACCAGGTGAAAATATCCCTATATTCTTGGAAGAGGGTTTTATATGCGGCGATTTCCTGCGGAGTGCAAGCAGCTCCAGTGATGATTTCTTCGACAGTGCCATCTTTAATGGAAATGTCGATTTTGATGGTGGGGGAAATGTTAGCCAGATTACCTTCTTCAAAAGTGTCAGGTGCAGGAATGGGGTTGTTGAACCAATCGATAGGCTCGGAGGGGATAAAATCTTTGGTTTCGACCGCATAAATGGGATTGTGGCTAGGAGGCATGAGGGCTTCCTATGGAAGGAAGAGAGCACGATGATGTAGTGTGTCCCAGGGAGAGTCTGGTCGTTGTAACTCTTCCAGTATTTCTTCGTCGCATTAGAAATGATGAGAATATAATGGATCATGAGGAGTGATCTCAGTGACAGTGTGGTTTCCCCCTGCTAAAGAAACAGAGGGGGTAATGCTAGGAGAGGGTGAGGGTTCACTCGAAGTAAACCAGATATTGAGATACTGAGGGGTACCCATGGTGGTGGGATGGAGAGTTTCCATAGGGGAATGAGCAGGAGAGTTGGGTGGGTTACGGGGTAAATCCTTAGAGACGTTATCTACGAACCATGCAGGCATAGGGAGTGTCTCGGGCTTGGGAGAAATGATGTGAAGATCTACCAGTGGTGAAGTAAGGTCAATTACTGCCTCTGCGGGTCGGTGCAGCAGGACCAATTGACATTGCCTATATTCTAGGATTATAGGACATTGGTATGTAAAATGAGCCAATGAATCGCAAAGAGAGCAAGGGCATCTCATGCGTTCATTGAATGAAGTGGTGACATAGCGAATGTCAGTGATATTTGTTGTAGAGGATGTAGTAGGGTGTGGGTTGTTCTGAAAGTTCTGGCGTATAGCAGCTAATGTCTGCCGAAAACGTGGTAGTGCTCGGCAATGATGAGTGTAATGGCCATACTCGGAATAGATAGCACACGCGAATTTGGTCCTCAATGGTTTACTATTGGAAGGTTGGGTGGTAGGAGTAGGACTAGCAGTAGTGATGGGTGTGGTGGGAGTTTGATTGAGTGGAATCAAATTCCGTAATTCCGGTAATGATGGGCAATTGTTGGTTTGGTGACCCTCTTTCTCACATAGTGCGCAAGGTTGTGGGATGCATGGAGGAAGTGGAGCTGTTGGCTCCTTTTTCTTTTGCCTGCCCCCAGCTGTGGCAGGGGGGGTAGGGAGTATGGGGGGAGTGGGGGTGAGAACAGGAATCATCATGGGAAGGCCTTCCTGTGGGCGAGGGACCATCTCAGGTGGATGTAAATACCACACTGGGATTGCTAACACCATATTGGGTAGTGTGAGCGTTGCGGCTACCTAGAAAGCTTCTATACCGGGTGGAGGGTAAAAGAAGGGAATTTGAGTGAGGGGTCGGGGAACTGTCTCCCAAATGGGACTAGACCCCTGAAGGGGTGTGGATTCCTGGACTATGGGGGTTGACGAGTTTGCAGGAGGCTCCTGTGGGAATGATGTTGCGACTGTTGAGACGTCAGGAATGACTGAAGCCTCCTGAGGAGGATGAGCATCCTCCGTTTGATTTCCGTTAGAGGATACGATGCATACGTGATTAGGGGGAAGGAGTGGTGGTGCTCCATGGTATGTCCCTAACAAGGATGGATCTTTTAAAATCCCAGGACCCATCTCGATGAGTGGATATACGTCTTTGTTGGTATGAATGAGAGGAATAATTTTATCGAGATTGGCAGATGGGTTAGGCTCGTAATGCGAGACTTGGTCAATGGTCACAATCTTCCCGTTGTGGGGGAACATGATTGTCCTAAAGACTGATGATGCCACTGCCTTCATAGCATACATGTATCTACATCCAAACAAGATATTGTAATCGAGCTGAGTGTCGATAACTTCAATGTCAATGAGAATAGTTTTTCCCCCAAGTTCTACGGGGACATTTGGGAAGAGCCCTTCAGGAGATGATGGTCGTTCGTCATAAGCTCATAGTGTGATGGCGGAGGGTATGAGTTTCGGGGAACCAAGTTTCTTCCATACTGTTTTGGACATGATGCATGTAGATTCCCCTTCATCGATGATACACCGATGGACGGTGATGTTCCATATTTTTACTGGTACCTGAATAGCGACTGCGGCGGGTAGACGAGGTTCGCAGCTATCAAGATCAAAAGTGATGAGTCAAGTATCGGCAGGGTCAAATGCCCCCAAGGTGGAAAGTAGTGATTTCCACTGCGTTGGACAAGTCTGGAGGACTTCTAGAACTGACATGCAAGCCAGGGATTGTGCTAAGTCATCTACCAAGCTGTAGTTATGTGCTGCCCTAGCCTGTGAATTATGAACATTCCTGCGTAAGGGGATGCAAGGGATGCATAATGGTGGTGCAGCAGAAGGGCGAGGGATCATCAACGGGGTTCCCATTGGTGTAGGGTTTGTCTCTGGAGAGATGGGAGTAGACTCAGCTGTTGTAGGATACTGACGATTGTGTGTTTGCAGAAGAATTTCTTCCTCACTGGTAAGGAGAACTGTTCGCTCTACTGGATTGTTGGGGTTGTGATATTGACCCACCTGAGGTGGGGGATGTTGTGTGTCCTACTGGTTGTTTATCACACCTTGATGTGGGATAGGATTTTGAAGTACGGCGGGAGGGGGTTGTTGCACGTATTGTTGTTGTGCCTGCTAAGGGGTAGGTTGCACTGGGGAGGGGGGAAGGCTCCCAGAGTCTTTCAATCTTTTGAAATCAGTGATCTGGGGGCAATGATGAGTGTAGTGACCATACATGCCACAAAGAGCACAAGGGTGGATGGTTTTAACGTTATTCCTCCCTTGGTGTTTGTTGTTATTGCCCCCCTGAGGGTTTTGGTTCCCTTGGTTCTGGTTTCCCCCAGTGGGTGGATGTTGTGGGGGTTGATTCCCTCCTTGACCAGGGTTATTTTTATTCCTGTTCCTTCCTTTCTTCTTAGCATTGTTCAAAGGGTGAGTTGGATTGGCTGTGTTCAACTGTTCAAAATTTTGGTATTGTTGAGCAGTAGAGGGTTGAACAAAATTTACCCCCGCATGAGGATGTCGGGGAGCCATGGGTTGTGAAGGACCAGGAAAGGGAAAGTATGGATTCTGTGGTGGTTCCGCTCCATAAGGTACATAGGAAGGCATAGCTCTTTCACTAGTACTATAAGCTGATGTGGAGGGAGTTCCACTGATGGTTGGAGGAGGTGGATGTATGGGGGGTGCCGGTGGTGGCCCACTGATGGGTGGAGGTATAGCAACAGGGTATGGCTGTTGATAAGGGGGTGGGGGGTAATAAGAAGTGCCCCCATATGCTGACGGGTATTGTGGTGTTCCATACATTGGTGGTGGTTGGGGTTGTGGACCATGGTGTGTGGTGGCACCTATTAGCTCGTCTGCTGAGTGAGACATCCCAAGTTTGTCTTGACCAAATGGCACAGGTTTTGGTAGATCAGGCAGTACCGTGTATAAGTACCCTGACTGTGCGTAGATGAGGTCATACTGTTGAGCTTTACTAATGGCTTCCTCTTCAGATTGTGGGAAGGTGGAGGCTACATCCTTTCCAAGGAGAGCGACAAGTGATCTAAGAAACCAGTCAAGGCACTGTTGCTTGGTGGTTTCTGCTTTACACAAACTATGTTGCCTACGCCACTCATGAATGTGGTCAGCGATGTGGGTGGCTGAAGTTAGAGAGTAGTTCGAGACAATTGTCATGGCGGATGGGTAATTGGAAGAAAGTTAAAAATTCTTTGGCCAATGACTCAAAGGTTGTGTGGGACCCTGATTTTTCTTCAACATACCATTTGGCTGATGGGCCAGTAAGTGTGCGTTGAAATAGTCTCAATCTGATGGAATCATCCATGATGCTATTGGAAGAACACTATAGATGAAAGGTCATGACATGGTTGGTGGGGTCATCCCCTGCCTTCCCTTCAAACTTTGGTACGTCTGAAGGAAGGTTGGTTGGCATTGCAGGCCATGTGGCGTCATGCAATATAGGATCATTGGTAAGCTTGGTGAGATCCGGTATGTTGAGAGAGGCCAAGTATGGCATCTGTAGTGGGGTGGTAGGATTATTTCCAGCCATAGTGTGTTGTGAACCTGACCCTTAATGGGGACTAGGTGGGTTGGTGATCCCTCCTTGAGAGGAAGTGGGTCCCCCGCTTCCGTGCAAAGGAGAGCGAGTGGACGGATGACCTTGGGAAGTGGACCCAAGTAATGTAGAACCAAGCAAAGCTGATCCTAAGATGGTAGCACTCACAGGAGTGTGTGAAGGAGGTATTGATGAGCGAGTACGACCAGATACTCCCCCTAAGATAGGAGGAAGGTTGAGCAAGCGTCGTGAACGATGGGGGTTCTGTGGTTCTCCTATGATGTCAGACTAATTGTGTGAAATGTGTGCAACAAGTGGTGAGAGAAATATAGAACCAAGAGTCTTTGATGAATGTTTACACAATATATATATCAAAGCCAAACTATAATTAGATGTGCATCATACATAAATGAGAAAGAAGCATATATGTGGGTAAGAGGGTTTTGTCCGCGTGGGGGAATCAAAAGAAATAAAATGATCGTGTCCTAGAAGACGTAACGTCCTTCCTCTCAAATAGCACTGGACCTTCCAATAGCTCTCAACAGTGGGGTCTGAAGTCATCGGAAGAGACACTAGTGAAGGATGAAATAACTAGTTATAATGAGGGGTAGAGGGGGCAATATCCCGAAAGAGCTAGCGATACTTCCCAATAGCCACACAAAATCCAATCAAGGTGCGATTGCAGCCCACAATCGCCACTTGGGTAGATGTCCTAAATTTGGTCACTAGGTACCTCTGTCCAAGTGCGACATTTAGATTTTCGGCCTAAGAAATGGGTCATGGGCTAGATCCCGTCCAAGAGGTGGGTGCCTCAACAACCGGACCTTAGCCTTCGACCCTTCACGGGTATCTCCCTGCCTTATGGTGATTGGAACACTAGACTTGGATGATTTGAAGTTCCCTATTCATCAACTTCTATGTTTGAAAATGTGAGAACCAGATAACGGGGAGTTATTTGGATGCCTACCCCCGAAATCCTACCTAGACTAAAATTTTCTTTTGGCACCTCCTGTGGAGGACAACTTAGTGAGTTGTTAGAAAGATTTTAGATGGATTTGTTTTGTGAGGTTGGGGGTGAAAACCAACCTCGTTTGATTAAAAGTGGGAGTGGATAGCCTTATCAAGAAAAGATGGGGTGTTTTCAGAATCCCTTTGGAGGAAACTTACTTAGAACTCCACATTTCGAGAAGAGGCTATGTGAGTGAAAAAGTGACTTTTGTGTGTGAGTGAAAGTGTACCAAATTTTAGTTATTTAGATGTCACCTTACTGCATGTGGACATCGCTTGGTCCTTACAAGAGTGTGATTACCTAATTAGCTAGATGTCATTGGTACAACCTTGCGTAATTTTAAAAGCCCTAAGAAACTAGCATGTGGACATGTGGTCCGTTACTATCCTTTAACTCCCTATGTTTGAGTTAATCTAGAAAAGCATGAAACTATCCTAGATTTAACATGTGGGCATGTGTGGGCCCATTACAAACCTTTAAACTCTCCTAGTTTTTTGATCTAAGAAAGCAGAATTCCAACCACTATCCTACTTTTGTGACATGTGAGCATGTATGGGCCTGTTACAAATTTAAGATACGTTTGAAAAATGAAACTAAGAGGGGTCCCAAAAGGGCCTTTGTCCTCTCCTAAAGGTTTTGAAATTTTTGTTAAGGGAGATGAGATTTTTTTCGCAATCCTTTTCTGGTTCTCAAGATTGCTTGATGGCGCAAGAGAAGAGCATACTCAAGATTGTTACTTTCAACTTCGAGTCCCAAAATGTGAGTTTAGATGTGATTAAAATTGATGTTCAACTTAGATTATAAATCAAAGCAAGCCATCCATGTGGCAAAAATCAAATAAGGGAAAATGATTTTTATCCACCTAAGTGCCTATGTTTGTTTGACTATCCCCTTGATAAGTTGAGGGGTCTAAGTGGTGCAGTATTTAGAGCATGCATAACATCATTCTTAAGAAGGAAAAATGACTTTTCCCACATCCAAAAACTTACAATGTGAAATTTAGATCAAATGCATGCCACCTATTGCATACACAGGCAAACAGAGTGCATGGGCGCTATCGGAATTGAGATAAAAAGCGCATGTGCGCAAAGGTAAACTATTGAACAGGCACATGCGCACACGATGCACATCTGTGGGCTGGAATATCCGCGCGCCTATGACAAACGCCCGAGAAGAAAAATCCAGATGGATTTCTCCTAATTCTCTTGTGAATTGACTGGTTAGCAGGTCGGCAGGGGCCGGTTTGTGAACCTGCAAGTTAATGAAATCAAAAGGAAAGAAAAATAAACCCAAATGAGGGAGGATTTGATACCTTCTTCCCTGGTACGGTCGCCAATCCGTTTGCACCCAATTCGTCACTTGGTGAGCAAATAAAGGGTGCTTACATGCCTAGTTGGGCCTTGCTAAGCATGACAGCTGTAGAGGAAAGAGTTAGAAAAAGAACAACAAAACTATAAAGAATAATTAAATTAAAACAAACTAAAGCTATGAGCATATGGAAAAAGAAATAACAAAGACAACAAGACCAATATCACCAATGTTTTTGAGCTGGTCTATTGATGAAATCCAAAGCACAATGAAGAAAGGTAACTGTGGTTCCTTCTTCCTCCAAAGGAAGGCTCTTGAGGCCCTCACAAACTTGCTCTCCTTACAATAAGAAAATGAGAATAATGGTGAAATAACTCAAAGCATATCCACTCAAAAAAGGGGTGGATAGCTCAATGAAATGGTGCTAATGTGTTATTGCTAAGGAGTGAGTCCTTAAAACAATCTAAGCAGCATAACATTACATGAAATTTCTTGAGAAAATGATGTTTCTTCATGGCTTTTTATAGCATAGCATTGGGGGATTATGTAACTCCTTTGAGGTGTGAAAAGGGGCTCTTTAGGGCTCAATTAGGTCTTTGACCAGCCTACCATGCGGATTCATCTCAGATTTGATGTCAAATCGGCTTGGGATCTGATCCATTAGTGGTTGGGAGGCCGACCAATTTCAATAAATGCATCGTTTAGCAGGTGCACAGGTTTTTGCGGCCACAGCCATGCATCGTGCGCGTATACGCTGATGGTACGTTGTTGTTCCACGCATGTGTGCGCGCACCCAGATTCTGTAAATCACCCTTCAATTTTTGGTTACTTTGTATAGTTTTTGACCCTTTTGCAATGTTGTGAAATTAATCCAGTGCCATGAATGACTTCATTCCTGTTTTGACAATGTTGAGTTCTTGTCGCCATGTGTGGACGAAATTTTAGTGATAACATGTGGCTTTCATAAGGACTACCAAAGATGGTGATTTCCCCAAATTCGCCTAGGTCCCAGTATTTGTAGCAACCCTATCATCCTTGGACTTTCCCTTCCATCTCAACTCCTTCTCTCTGACACCCCATCTCTCCTTCTCAATCCCCAGCACTCACGTGTCATGGACAGTTGGTACTTCTTTCCCTTTGATGTGCATATCTACCTTTGGCTTCATGGAACCTTGACCATCCCTCCCCTCTTTTCCCGCATGCCTCATTGCATCAACCCTTCTCTTCTACACATATGGTGCACAGTCCTTCAACACTCCATGATGTCTTCCATCACTTCCATGGTGTCATCAAAAGAGATATCCTCTATGGATGAGTACTTTGGTCCGTGGGAACTTCATTTCTCCTCTCTTCTCCCACGTGCAAGCGATAATTATTCAACTTATATGTGGATTTGGCATCATTTGTGTCCTCTATAGATTCATTTTCACTCTAGAAAATAATTATAGATCTCCAAGTATCTCCGTCCTCTTCTCAACATGTGGAAAAGATCTGGAGCTCCTTGTTCCTACCCCTCCTATGCCATGAAGGAGCTACGAGACCAAAATCGAGATTTGAGAGTTGCAATAATAACCTCAAGGGAAAGAATGGGAATGCAAATTTGAGAACTTCAAGAGGAGAATTAGGAGCTTCGACGTCACAGTGCAAATTTCCAGAATCAGCTGCGGACTTAGGAACATAGGCACAATCAAGAGCTCATGGTTTTTCTTCTTGGGGTTAATAGAAACATCAGGAATATCAGTTTGCTCAGACAACAATTGGGAAATCCCCTCGACCATCCTCAACATCCTGCAATCTCAATCGAGTTGGTTGATTCAAGGCTTCCATCAACTTTTCATTCAGAAGCTGCCAATAAATAGAACTAGGCCTAGCACCGGCACCAACAATGCACAACCTAGAGGACGGAATTCAACCTCTAGAAACAATTCAAGCAACTTTTTAGGTAGATGCAAAAGAAACCAACAATTTCTAATAGGTCGATGATTAGTAAAAAAAAAATATTTTGTTTTCATTTGTAACCATCTTCACATGGCATACTAGCAGTTCTTTTGGAAACAATTTTAATCCCAAGAATAGAACACAAAATACTTCTCTGAGAGCTCTCTAAACATAGTTCAATGAAATTCCATACTTTTGCCTCTATGTAAAGTGCATTAGCACATACTTTCTTTTAATATAAATTTCCAACCATTCTTATTAAAACAAAACACTCAAATCGCGGTGAGAATTATAATTTAAATATAATTCTTTACCAAGGTGTACCATTTAAAAGGTGTAGTTTAATTCCAACATTAATAGTTTTAAAAATGTTGAAAATAAATTAAATTTGAAAATGAGAGTATGTATGATTTCTTATCATTTTATTGAAAGTCTGAGACTATGTATATGCATTATTATTATTATGTTTAACATGCAATTGTTTTTTCCAAAAACGAAATCCCTATTATAATGGAAATTATATTAATGAGGGAAATTTTTAAGAATGCATACAACTCTTTTTTGAGAAAAACATTATGGAAAATTAACCCATGGACAAAATTTTACCTTTAAGATTTTCCCTCGTATCAATCATATGCATGATATATTTAATTTATTATGAAAAATTTAATTTTATTTCAATAAAAATTTACGGATTTCAATAAAAATATTGTAAATAATTTTTTAATTATTTATAGTATGTTACATGTATACATAATAAATATATATTTGCATACTAAAAAGTAAAATAATCTTTCATTTTATTTATAAAACATTATTTTTATTTAAATTTAATACATAAACATTATTTGATGTGATTAAAAAATAAAAATATTAAACAAATTTGTGTCAAAGAGTGGCGAATGTGTTATGTGTTAATATCAAAATACATATGTGTTACATACTAAAAAGTAAAATAATCTTTCATTTTATTTATAAAACATTATTTTTTATTTAAATTTAACATAAAACATTATTTGATATGATTAAAAAGGTGTTGTTTAAAAGTTTTATGTTTTTGTATTTTTTGTCAAAATTTGTGACATAAATTTGGACAAAATTGTTATTTTTTATTGTTTAAATTGGATTTTTAAATATATAAATATATTCAAAGTGCTGAAAAATCCCAAGACAGTCGTATTATACAGATTCAACCACTCAAATCTGCAGATCCAACAATTTCCTACTAAATTTCAAACAAAAGTAAATAGAAAATATCCCAAAAAAACAAAACATAATAAAATATTTAAACAAAAATGATTAAAAATATTAATATTAAACAAATTTGTATCACACAGTGACCATTGTGTTAAATATTAATATCATATTTAGATATTAAATTTGATGCACAATACATTGTTAAATATAGTGAAAAAAAGGGATATTAATGTAAAAAAAAATATATCAAACAATTGTGAATGTATTAATACTATAATTGAATATTTTATAAATAATTATATACATTTAATTATTTGAAAAAAAAAATTCAAATATAAATATTTTGTTAAATTTAAATATAAAATATTTTCAATAATTTTACCATGTATTATTTTAAAAAATAAGTTTAACATAAAACAAATTTGCACATAACAATTGTGCAATATGATGTATTATCATAAAGGAAAATAAATATTTCTTTATTATTTTAAAAAAATATTAACGTAAAACAAATTTGCACAAAACGATTGTGCAATATGTACTATCCCAAGAAAAAAATAAGGAAAATAAATGTTTTTTTATTATTTTAAAAAATAAATATTAACATAAAACAAATTTGCACAAAAAGATTGTGTTATCTGACTATTCCAAGAAAAAAAATAAAGAAAATAAATATTTTTTTATTATTTTAAAAATGAATATTAACATAAAACAAATTTGCACAAACATATTGTGAAATATGATGTACTATCCCAAAGAAAAATGAAGAAAAAAAAAATAGTTTTGTATTATTTAAAAAAATAAATATTAACATAAAACAAATTTGCACAAAAAGATTGTGCAATATGATATACTATCCCAAGAAAAAATGAAAAATAAATTGTAAAACAATTGTGCACCGAACTTAAAAAGGGGAACAACCATGATGTAGTTTTTTAGGTTTTCACCAAATGATTGGGTGAGCCTAATCCTTAAAGAAAAGCATTTATTCCTAAACAAGAGTAGAGGACAAGACCTTTTATGTGAGGGGAAATCACTTATTCAAAGCTCTTTTATCATTTTTTCATTAAAACATCAAATAAAAACAAGATTGGTGTCTCTCTATATTTCCCTTTTCTAGAAGGTTATATATTGTTGATTTTCAAGTTTATAGATTTATTAAAAAAAAATAGCGGAGATTTATAGTAATCAATTCACAATGATGTCTGTAATTTTAGATGTTGATTTCTTTATATTTATTCAATAGCATTCATGTTTTTTTCCATTATTCAAAGGAGAGGTTTTTATTTTTGCTACGCATACAAACATCATGATTTGAGATGATATTATCAGGCGTTCTCACCAATGATATTATCATGATATTATTAGTCTCACCAATGATTCAAATATTATGTCTTGGATTTAGAAATTTCCAATGTTATGCTTTGGGAAGGATTCAAATATCAATTATGTATTAGTTTGTAACATGAATCATTACAAACATGTGTCATGCTAGTGACGTTGGTCAATTCCATGAAAACCTTTCTAAAAATTGAAGCATTATGTCAAAGTCAAAATAATAAATGGACAGTTTCTGTCATCGACCTTTTTTAGTGCTATGCAACCTCATCTTTGTTTTCATCACCACCTCTACTTCCTATATACTTTGAGGACTTCATAGATAGTAATTAGAGTATGTATTGTGGTATGAGAAATGCTTCTAGTCTTCTCCTTCTCTACCTCCTTCGAGCAAGGAGCTCTAATCATAGCCTTAAATCTCCAAATAGGTAGACATGGAGAGGATCCTACTATAGTATTTTCCATACATGTAAATATATATTCCTAGGTCACATAGCTCACTAGATTTCATGCAATAAATTTGGAAATATGGAAATTTAAAGCTATCCAATTAAAATTCACTTCAATTTTGTGTATACATGATGTATAGGAAAACCACCATTTAATAAAATCTAGTCACTATAGAATTTGACCAATGTTCATATTATATGTGTCTTGATTTATGCGTTGTGTATACATGATGTATAGGAAAACCACCATTTAATAAAATCTAGTCACTATAGAATTTGACCAATGTTCTTGATTTATGGGTTGAAAGGTGTAGTTTAGTCCATTATTTTTAAAGTAGTATACACTACCCTTTTATTCAATATACCTCTTGTTGAATAGCATGCTAGTTCTCCATATGCTTTCCAGAGCTTGAATTATTCAATCCATAACTTCGATATAAATTCCATTAACAAAAAATGGACATGTCAAATATACTACTCATCAATTCAAAAATTCAAGCCATAACTTCAATGTAAATTCCACTAATAGAGAAGAGAGCATGGAAAAGATACTACACATCAATGCTAAAATCACTTATGGGAAAAGGGGAAAATAATGAAAAACAAATGAGTGGAAAATATAAAGAGATTTATGTTACTCATACCTACCAAAACAAAACATGGGAATGCAATCTTCTTGCCTCATTTTGTCTTCAGGGATAGCTCCTCAATGGCAATCTAACAAAATCTCATTCAACCTTAAAATAAAAAGACCTTATCTTGTCCAAGCCTAGATAATCAATTGACCCATCAATTACTTGCCACTATAAGTAGGTTGTTGGACAGTTGTGTGGAAAACTCTTCCTTCTACTCTGGCTAGTGTGAGGGAGTAAGTTAGAAAATCAATTTAAAGTAGCTTACATTTCCTTCTTATTGAATCAATATGCCTCTTATCCAGTGCATTTTGGATTCTCCATATATTTTCCATGAGTCAACTATCCAAGCCATAACTTTGTTGAAAATTCCATTAACAAAGAAAAGAGCATGGCAAAGTTACTACCCATCAAAACTTTTATGAAGTGTCATCCAAAGATTTGAATAATAGATTTTTTGTTTTAGTCAATTTGTTAAGTTCATGTTAATCAATGGTTACTCTTTATCATTTTCTCATTTGTTAAGTAGATGTTAATCAATGGTTACTGATCTCGATTATTTTGATAGCAAAATGAAAGGGGAGATATAAAAATGAAATATACATAGATATTGTAATAAACATAGAGATACAGTAATGCACAACTTTTATTAATGAGAGAAATGTATAGAAATTGTAAAATTATAAAGGGAATGACTCGCTAGAATGGTGGCAACTTATCTCAAAGAAGAGATGTGATGGATATGCTCATTCACAAGAAGATGATGATGTCTACAATGAGGCTCTAGAGGCCTTTTTAACATAAATAAAATACAAAACCCTAACCCTGAAAGATGAAACACCAAAAGGTTTGATGGCCGCAATAGCGGTAGTTGGTATATCAACTTCCTAAGGGCGTAAATTTTGCATATGATCTCCATTTGGGGTGCAAGATAGCTCATTGGAAAGGTATATCCAAGGAATACACATTTTTCCATCACACATTGACTAAATCCAATAGTCTGACTGTGGCAAGCCCAAAAAACATTGTTTAGGGCCTCAAAATGGCCCCAAAAGTTTAGGACCTGAAAAGCTGCAAAAAAACTGCTAAGGTGGAAACCCCTGTTTTGAGCCAGTGGAATAGGTATGTGGCCACCGATTTCCACCTAGATCATTCTTCCCCCCTTAGGAAGAAATGTTCTCCATTACATCAAGTCCCTGGGGAATATTTTGTTGAATCTGAACCTTGGTGAGTTGCTTTCCTTGCTAAAGAAGTTGTCATGCTTATCCTTTTGAAGGTTGTTATAAACTTGTTGTTGGAGGGGTTGGATCTGTTTAACAAATATATATGCATTATCTGCCTGAGTGTGGGAGGAATCTATCAGTGAAGATGCATCATGAAGAACATGAAGGGATTTATCATAACTTGGTTTGATTGGGCAGTGTGGAGGCACCCCCGTACATGCAGTAGGAATATCTTGGTGCTATTCTAAAATCTTGTTGATATGCTTATGTTGGATAGAAGAATCTTGGGATGAGGATGAAATGGTTGTAGTGTCATTCTCTTCTGACCAAATTTTGAAGAGGCTAAACTTTGTGGTATGAGAGATTATTGTGTGGCATTGTTTTGTCAAGACAGTAGTCAGAACTACCTTTGGTATCATGTAGGGCTGACCCCACAGAATAACAATGATGCTATGGGGTCAATACTCATAAAAAACATGATGCCTCCACATATATGGATAGCCTAACATAACATCACAAACTTCCAATGGGGAAACATCACACAATACCTCATCCTTCAAGGGCTTGATGTCATATGACATGTGGCACTATTGGTTGATATGAAGATCTTGTCCCTGACGAAGCCATCTAATGTTGTATGGTTGAGGGTGTGGTGTTGTCAACAAATCCAACTTCTTGATGACCTATTCTAAGATGAGGTTCTTCTGTATTCTGCTATCAACAATAAAATGCAGTGGGGTCCCTTTCACCCACATATATGAATGGAAAAGGTGTTCTCCCTCCTCGGGATCCTCTGGTTCTTCTAGATGGATTGTTGTGGTCATGACAGTAGCAGTAGGTTCTACATCAATTATCTGTCTCCTTTAGTATTGATGAATCAGAGTCCAACTCGGGGCTCGGTTCTGTTTCTTTGAGCTCAGATACCAATGACTATTTCGAGCGACATTCATAGGCGTTGTGCCAAGGGATTTTGTGGAAGTCTCACCACTTCCCAATGTCCTTCATCTTCCCATTTCTCTTCTTTTCCTGCGGCTTGGATTGGTTGTACTGAGGTTGTCTATTTTTTGGATTATGGCTTCCTTTACCAGCCTCTTGTTACGGATTTTCAAATCCAAATTCTCGCTTGTTCTGGTTCTTAGATTTCTTCTCGATTTTAACAACATATCGATAAGCTTCTCCCAGTGATGATATGTCCAAAAACTCCATTTTGGTTTGTATGTACCTGTGTACATCCCTACAGTATTTTAGAAATAGATTTCACTCAGAGTCTTTGATACCTAGCTTGGTGCACAAGGTATGGAAGGTAGTTGTGAACTCTAACACTGTTTGGCCCCTCTATTGATGTAGCATGGTCCATCTCATGTAATGGTCATCATAGTTTCCCATAGTGTAATATTTCTCCTTGACCACACCCATAAAAAAATACCAAGTGGGATCGACCCCAAATATTCCAAACTCCACTTTGGAATTTTTCTCCTAGTAAGTTTCCCACCAATTTTTGACATGGGGGAGAGCCTTAAGGAGTGAAAAGGTGATTGTTTCTTTGTAAAACAAATTGTGAACAGAGAAATAACCTTCTAGCAAGTTTAACCATTTTTCCAAAGAATCCGCATCGATTTGACCTTGAAATACGGGAATATCAAAATCAAGTTGTACCTTGAATGGGATAGTGTCTCGAAAAATACTGTTTGACGAAACACACAAGTTATTGTTGGCAATCATTGAAGGATTTGGGAAAAAATCTCCAACATCTTGTTCATTTGTTGCATGATGGATTTTGATAGAAATAGCTTGATGGGATCTTAAAAATAGAATGTGTCTGTCCATATTTGGACTGGAATTAGGCTCCCATTTTCTAGTATGAATTAGGCTCCCATTTGAATGAGTATGATATGTACCTTATGGTAGAAATAGCTTTAGGTGAGCATTTGATCGATGGATATTTTGATCTTCCTCTTTCCCCAGGTGGTGATTAAATTCTTAACATATGTGATTATTGAACCATGGAACTAATGCCCTAGGACTGAAACTAATTTTCTATTGGTTGCTTAATAAAATAGATCAAAACCTTCTACCATCACTATTTTTGGTGGCCATGCAATGTAGTGAAGATACGAGAGGTGTGAACATGACTAAATAGCATTGACATTAACGCTTATGGGAAATGCACCCGATGGCCATGAAATTTAGTGAAAGATAATGGAGGTCTGAATAGGGATTTTGCATTGACATGGAAGCCAACCCAAAAAGTATGACAAATGAATTTTAGAAACATAGAAGCTCTTTTATTTATCAAGCTCTATTCCATCATCATGTTGTTGTTCTCACTCCACTTTCCAAATGGTTTCCCATTGGCTAAAGTTACCTCTTATGACACATTTGAAACCCAAAACTTTGAACTTCCTGGGGTCAAATGTACTAAATGCTAACAAATTTTGTATCTAAAACCATGTCAAACTCTTGTTAATGTTTCAATTAGTTAATATTGAAACATCAACAACATAAGGATAAAATCCCCTTTCATTTTTATAGAGGTGGTACCCCTTTGTATTCTTTAAAAAAATATCTTTGAATATATTGGGACAAAGGTATTAAACTAGGAGAGTTATAAATAGAAAACTCCAAATATTTATCATTCAAATAAATGAAAATTATGAAACAAATATACATACATCAAAATTCCTGAGAAGTGATCTAGGAACCTTCACTCATAAAATAATATATTTTCATAAATATGATACAAAGTTAATAACTACAAAAAATATAACATGAGTCTCACATCCATCACAATATTAAATATTTTTTATCACATTCAAGGAAAGAAAGATGAAGGGCTCACATATCAGAGAAATTTAAAAGAGTCTTGTCATTAATAACAAAATATATTATGATAGGAAAAACTTCAAATATCCAATGCTCAAAATCAAAGTTTCAAAAGATATAATTAAAGTTTATCCCCGAAGTAGTTCTTTGGGATTTCTCAAAAAATAATAAGTCTTTGATAGTCTTAAAAATAGAATGTGTTTGTCCATATTTGGACTGGAATTAGGCTCTCATGGACCTTACAAGAAAGAAAAGTAACAAGGAAAATGATGAACCTGAATAGAAGACAAAAGAGAAGGATCAATATATTGGTTATGTTTTTATTAAGATAGATAAAACACAACTGGATGATTTTATGAACAACAAGAGAAATGAATTGGGAAAAATGTGATCTGTGTTACTCACTATGATGGATCCTCTCTCATTTCATTTTCTTGTTGATGTATATTTTGTATCATCCTTTGTTGTGGTTGCTCGACCAGTACCAAATACCTCTAACTGATATTCTTCAGTTATATTGATGAGGGCTTATTTTAACCACTTTTCAATATATTCTTTCATTGGTGTAACATTTATTTCTTGTCTAAATTTGATATCAAATATTGTTCCTTCTAATTCTCTTAATTCAAACGAAAGTTGATGGAGTGTATATTCAATATATTCATTTTTAATTACATAATTTACCAACCAAGCTTCAATTTCATACTCAGTATACTCGGACATATTGTTAAATTTTTCAGTTGATAGACCTTTTAATATTTCCACTTGTTTCTCAAATTGTTACCTTGTCATAAATATGGAATTTAAAATTAAACTTTTGGTCTTGGACCTCCCCTGTAGTTCCTACCAGATCTATTTCAATCAATTTGTGATATAATGCTTTCTTTTTTACAGCCAAGGAATCACAATCATCTATTATTTCTTTCAACACTTTTATCTTTCTTATCCATCAAGCTTTCAGTTGTTTTATTCGAGTGGGGAAAGACGTGTCTTATTCTTTTCTTTTCAACTCAGTCATACCAAAAACTTTTAAAATAAATGTGATTACAACATATTTGTAGAAACCTTCTTCATTATCAAAGTCATATTGGAGATATTCTCTTACATTGTTTAACTTGGAACCAAAAGAAATTATATTATTCCCTACATCCCATGCCTCTAAAATAAGGGAGACTCTTTTTTTTTTATGTATTTTCTCCAAAAAATCACATGACTGTAGCCAACAAACTTGATGTTCCTTTCAACTTCTACTCTGGTGTTCTGTTGGGATTTCTCCTAGATTCAATAGAAGCAATTGGACTTAAAAAAATAAGAGGTAGCATTAAAGCACATTCCAATTCTTTAATTCTTTCTTTGAGCCTTGCATTTTTGGATTCCAATCCATCAACTAATATTTCCAAAGCATCCCTCGTAGTTTTATGCATTTGGGAAAATATTGATGTTGCGGCTCCATTTAAATACATATTTGTATATTTTCGTTGGATTCTTTTTCCTTTTGAATATATTCGTTCAAACACTATCTTGTTTAAATATTTATCAAATAATTCACTTTGGAGGGTCAAGGATTATTCTTCATAAAAGAAACACTCTTGAGTCATCGATTCTCTTGCAACTTCTGTGTTTTGTTGAATCCTCTTCTCATCATTTTGAAACTCTATATCCTCAATTTTTGCATCCAGCTCCATGTATTCAAGAAAAACATCTTCATCAGGTATAAGCTTCTCTGCTTCCTATTGGTTGGTCTACATTTTTCTCCTACTAGTTATTGGCAATTTGTGGGGGGTTTCAATATTGGTTTTAGGGTGATGAGGATCATCTCTGTTACCTGAATTCTCAATCAATTTTTATTTTTTTTATATTTCAAAATAGTTTGGGAATTTTTCTTGGGTGTCTCGCTTCTATGAGAAGAAATTTGAGACTTTGTATTATTTTCATTGATAAACCTTCTGTGTTGATGATTTATTTCATTTCTACTGATACAGTCTCAAGATATGGAACTAACACTTCTTCAGAGTCATTGTCATCATTTTATTATTCTCCATATATACAGGTATTTATGTATGACACGTTGAAACCTGCATATACCATATGGTTCATGAAATATTATTGGGGGTCAAACCCATTTACTTGATTTTCCAATTTTAGATTATACGGGTCAAATTGGGTTTCAAATTCATCAATTTTGAAGAACTTTTCAATGAAATATCATTGACTTTCCATGACAATGGAATGAATTCCCTTTTCTTCCTTTGATAAATGAAATTATCCCAAAATATATATTTTCTACGAACTTCTACCTTGAATATATTATCTGGTACATAAAACAAAAGATATATTGGGGCTTCTCAAGATCAATAAATTTTGATTATTCTATACTATTCATTTTATTCAAAATTTCCCCTTTTATCTAAAACTATTGCCACCTCCAACAACAATCTTGAAGTATTGTTTCTGAACATGAGTTTTTTGGAAGAGGACAGAAAGGAATCATAAAATTCATAGAAGTGATATATTGATTTTTTCTTCCAAAGAGTAGGATACCATGTGTGAACTAGGTCTATCTAGGAATCAACTTTCCTTGACAAATGCAGTCCTTGAAATACATGAAAATATACAATAGCGAAAACCAAATACACAGACATGTAGAGTTTCTTATCTTTCTTAAAATTTGATAGTTGAAATGATATCTCAGAAGATATAATTTTAGACCAGTCAAAAAACAACTTTCCTTGAATAGAATAATATAAGATATATAAAGATAAACGAGGGATAATAGCAGTTTAATTATGTCCAAGTACTTGTTGGAACAGGTTCAGACCCAGGTTTCATCTCGAAGAGTGCACCAACAAGCCCTAACTACTGGCCCTTTCGGCAACACTTGTGAGGCAGATGTAGTCTCACCCGAAGCAACTATGGGGGGATTGCAGGAAAGAGATGTCTACAACCAAAGGGAATATCAAGTGGAATGAATACAAGAACAACACAACATTTATATATCAAGTACCCTCTTATATATACTCCACACAACTATCTATCAGATCTAACATAGTAATGCAATAGCATTATATCAAAGAACAAAGAACAGAGAATCAATCATACACAACACAAGATATACATGGTTCACCCTCTCTCTAGGGCTACGTCCACAGAACTATTCTTTATAATATATTAAGATGAATCATACAGTTCTTGTTTGCACTCTTAGCTAGCAGATCTTGTTTCTTCTCCTCTCTATCTCTCCCCTTCCTGTGCACCCTGCTGCAAGGTTGATCTCCGCACCCAGTTGAAGATATTACAATACCAGAAGGATCTTACACTTAGCACTTCTCTCTCACACAAAAATAATCACTCACACCAATATCAAAACTAGAACAAACCCTCTTCCCTCATCTAGGTTCTTATTTACACATTACAATCACTCACCAACAGTCTTAGGCCAAGACCTAGGTGTCAAAACCCTAGATACCAAAACCCTAGGTCAACTTGACCCATGTTTTCAAGGCTTCGCCAAACTCTCTTTCCTTCCTTCTCGCGTGGTGCTCCATAGCATCAAACGATGGCTTTTTCCTCTTGCTGAGTTGTCCACAATCCATCTTCCTTGCTGATGTGTCATCCTCAATCTCCTCATCCAACGACTTGCTTTCTCTTACTTCGCTCTGTCTTTTCTTCTCGTTTTCTCACTTCGACCCAGTAATAGTCACTATGTCTTCCGTCCAGTTCACATTTTTCCTTTTCTTCCTTGATCTTTGCTTGCTTCCATAACCAAGGGCCAATAGGCCACCAACACTCACCTATTACTTGTCCTGAGGCACTTCAGACTTGATCCTTTATTTTTTCTTCATCTTCAGACTACGTAGGGAAGACTTTTCTTTCTTCTCTATGCCTCCTTCCTTCCTTCCTTCCTTCCTTGTGCAGGCTATCTTTTCTATGTCTGGTACCCAGTTTCAACTGCACCTGGTACCTAGACCCTTTTCCTCATTCTCTTACTGAGAGTTGCGAGTCAATTGGTTGTCGCAATACAATTTCAATCAGCTCTGTTCACTAATCCTTCCTTCCATTCTCCATTCAAAGTCGTCAACTGTGCAGCTCCTCCTTCTGTAACATAGGAGACCTCATATGGCCCAAGCCAATGCATTATGAACTTCCTAGGATGCTTCATGAACTTACTGTCATATACCAGTACCAGAACACCTTTCTTAAATAACTTCTTCTTGATGTGTCTATCATGGTAGGCCTTCTCTATTTCCTTCTAAACCTGTTGATGAAATCCTACAATAAATATGTCTTCTTCTAGTTCGAGCAACTATTCAAGCCTCTCTCGAACAATGCCAGTGTCATCCATATCTGTAAAGGCAACAATTATTAAGATTGGTACCAAATATTCCATTGGGACAATGGCTTCAAGACCATAAACTAACTTAAAAGGGGGTTTGTATTGTTAGTTTCTTGCAAGTGGTTCTATAGGCCCAAAGTACTGTTGGTACTCTTAAATCCAAGTTATCCCTATTCACACTACAAATCTTCATTAGCGTTGTCTCCAATATCTTGTTGAATGCTTCAACTATCCCATTCGCTTGTGGAAGGTAAGACATGCTCTTCTGATGGTGGACCGCAAATTCCTCATTCAAGGATTCAACTGTTTTATTGATGAAATGTGTTCCTTGATCACTCATAAGGATCTTCGGGCATCCAAACTTGGTTATGATGTCATCAAATATGAAGCACGCAGTTTTAGTTGCACTACAGTCCTTAACTTCTCTTGCTTCGGCCCATCTGGTGAAGTACTTTGTCGCAGTGATTATGTACCTTGCTCCGGTGTGCTTTCCTG
Organism: Picea engelmannii; assembly: GCA_009831015.1. Lineage (NCBI taxonomy): Eukaryota > Viridiplantae > Streptophyta > Pinopsida > Pinales > Pinaceae > Picea > Picea engelmannii. The sequence goes on along the minus strand of ML780999.1, from coordinate 381,093 downwards.
GTGGGTTTATAGGTCCCACAAGGTGAATGGCCCATTTCTCAAATTATTGTAGGGTCAGTTGTGGTGCTAAAGGCATTTCATCTCTTCTGGATGGTTTCCCAACTCTTTGGCATACATTACAGGCTCTGTAATAGTCCTTGGCATCTCTGTGTAGGGTATGCCACCAAAGGCCATCTCTAAGAACCTTCTGCGCAGTTGCTTTCCCTGCGTAGTGTCCTCCTACGATGCCTTCATGAGCTTCGGTGAGGATCAACGATCACTCTGCTTCCATAACACACCTCCTCAGTATCTCATCAGGTCCCATATTGTATAGTTATCCAGCTATAAGTGAAAAGTCAGTAGCGCACACTACTAGTTGTTTCTTCTGGGTAATTGTCTATTCACTAGGTGCCATTCCTGTTGATAGGAACTAGACTATTTCTGCGAAGTGATCATCAATATTTCTAATGGGTAGAAACTGTGCATCCGACAGTGTATCCTCTAAACTAGTAGGATCTTCTCCATGTTCCAACCTCGACAAGTGATTAGGACCTTTGTTCATTCTTCTTGGCTTAACCATGATCTCAAAATCATATTCCTGAAATAGAATAAGCCATATGCATATTATCCCCCCCAACACTGGTTTTTTTACTAGTTATTTCAGTGTGGAGTGATCAGTAAACATTTTAAAGTGCCCTAGTGGTGGAACTTTTGCAGTGCATACACCATGGCTAACCCTTCTCTCTCAGTGGTGGTGTAATTAATCTTAGTTATTGATAGCTTCCTACTAGAAAAGGCTAATGGGTGGTCGATGTATCTTGTTTCTGGTTGTGCTAACACAACTCCTAATGCAATAGAAGATGCATCGACATGCACATGAAATTCCTTGCTCCAATATGGAAAAACCAGGATATGTGCAGTAACCATTTTCTGTTTCAGTGTGTCGAGGCTCTGTTGGCATTATTTTGTCCAGTGAAATCGATAGTCTTTCTTCAAAATATTCTCCATGGGTGTTGTAATCTTTTCATAGCCTTTAATGAACTTCCTATAATATCTAGTATGTCCCAGTGCAGTGCGCAACTGTTTGACTAAAGTAGGAGGGGGTAGGTCAACTATAATGGCAATTTTAGATGTATCTACCAACAATCCCTGCTTGCTGACAATATGACCTAACAACACTACCAATGGTGAAAATAAAATGCACTTCTTCAGGTTTAAGGAAATCTGACACTGCCTGCACTTGTCCAACATTAGCCTTAAACATTCAATGTGATTTTTCAATAAACTAAAAACAGTCCAATCATCAAAGTATGCTTCTAGAAATTTATGTAGAAACTCCTTGAATGCTTCAAACACCACCCTGGAAAATATGTATGGTGCATTCTTCAATCCAAATGACATCACTGTATACTGGTAGGATCCCCATTCTGTTGCAAATTTGGTCTTATGGAAATCTTCCTTGGAAATTCAGATCTGATGGTATCCTAAAAATCCATCTGTAAAAGAGTTTACCTCCTGGAATCCTACATTATCTAACACTTCGTCAGTGAATGGCGTAGGGAAGGGGTCATGAAAATAGGCATCATTCAACTTCCTGAGATCTATGCAGATCCTAATATCTCCTATCTTCTTATATTGTACCACCATAGGGATAATCCACTCTGATTCTTCCACAGGTTTTATAATCCCTGCTTCCAACATTCTGTCGAGATCAATTTTCAATTTATCCTTATATTTAGGGTTCAATATGTAGGGTCTCTGTTTGGATGGTCTTGCATTTGGTTTCAAAGGGATTCTCATCTCTCCCATAGGTCCTTTAATTCCCTCCATATCAGTGAACTTGGTCGGAAACAAGTCCTGATATTCATGTTGTAACTCTGTAATCTTGTCAATAGTAGTAGCATCCCAATAATCTCCAACATTTGCAAGCTTCGGTGTTCTCTCTGTTCTAATATTGACTTTATTAATCTTGATTGTCTTTCCAATATATGGTAGCTCAACTCTTGTTCCTTCCACATCTCTCTATCCTTTTGTTTCTACGATGTTCACCTTCCTAGGATCATCGTCTTCATCAACATTGATGTTGTAAGAGTGTTGCAGTTTCCGGAGGGGCGCAGCCTATTCGTCCTCTTCTTGTGCTATAGGGAGGCTAGATGCCTCCTCAAATAATTTATGTCTTACAATCTGTAATGTTTGATCTATTAAATGATATTGACTTTCAAATAAGAAGGTAGTTACAAAATTTTGATTCATACCTTCCCAATCTGCAGTGATGAGGTGCAACTCTGCTTGAAGGTACCAGTTGATAAGGGTTGTGTCCAACGTATTAATGAATTTGTACACGCACTGATATTGAGGAATCTTTCTCTAGGCTTCCTCACAACTTCACACATGGTCCTTCAGGCAACTTCGACCTATGTACTTAACTTCACAACCTTATACTTGTGTTGAGAACCGCATTGTCATCAAAGTAGGACATTGTACCCAATCTATAATGTTGTTTTTGTGTGTCCCCCACCATATTGTTGGTGTTGCTTTCAAGGCCTCATCCATTGCCAACAATATTTGTTGCATTGGTACACTTTCTTCAAAGTCCAACAAGAAGGTTTCTAAAGGATTCAGACCATCAAAGGTGGGTAAGTTACTTACTGTTGTGCCAATCCAACAAACTTCTCTGGTTAATCTAGCACATCTCCTTGTGGATACTTCGTACATTTTGTTCTACCAATTCTCTAGTGCTTCTTCTGAATCTGATAAACATGCGTTGTCACTTCGCCAGCTTAGGTTCCCATCTGCCCTAGGATTAATGTAATCCTCTTGTCTGGATGTTAATTTGTATATGTTTTCAAGTTCATATGTGTGGTCTTATTCTCTAATGGGCTATGTGTATCGCTTACCTTCATCAAGATCTAAAGGTGAAATGACCCTAAGGCCATCCCCTTCAAACTTCATTCGTATTTTATTTAAATCAACCATAGTGGAATTATTGAAATCCCAATCAATTTCTAACAGTGCAGGGTAAGGATAGTTATCATCAATTATATCAATTACCTCAAAGTCTAGAAATGTCCTCACTACGTCGATGTCCATAGGGAGATGTTCCAATCTTCTAAAGGGGCTTATAGCTTGTTGATTATCCATCCTAAGCCTGATAAGGGAATAAATCAACTTAGGTTTTCCCATCAGTGCCCAGGTCTGCTTCGTCATGACATTGACCTTCGACCCTAAGTCAAGGACCACATAATCTATATCATACTCTATGATTTGAGCATTCAAGTGTAATTCCTTATTTTTCATTCTCCTTTTAGAGACTTGGTGTACTTCCCTATTCAATAAGGGGTCTATCTTCCCTAGCTCATACTGTCTCATTAAATTTTGTAGCTCTTGTACAACACTTTCATCCTGAATCAACTTAATACAAGTATATAATAATTCCATGAGTTTTCTTACCTCTCTTCCTTATTTAGTCAAAGTAGACTGATTGAATGTCAGAGGCATTCCACATTCTCTTACTTCTGTTCATGTCTTCGATGAAGAACCTTGGTCTCCCCTGAATTATTTTCTTTCCTCCTCAAACATTTTTTTTTCTTTCTTTGCATCAAAAGTTTGTGTCTTCTCTATAGCTTTCCTAACTCCTGATTCTTCTGTAGTCTTTCCTTCGATCATTCTATCTTCTCTTGTAACAACACCTCCTCTAGTGATAAAAGTGACTCTAGGGTCCTCTCTGTGAGGTTCAACATTTATCAATTGCACTTGCGGGTTCTGCTAAGGTCCTCGTCTCTCCTGAAACTTAGGTAGTAGCACAGGACAATATTTGATAACATGTTTAAATGAACTGTAGTATATGCAAGTAGTACAAGGTTTCTAAAATTCCCTTGATAAGCGTCCTAGTTGTGTGCAGTTGTAACATATGATCTATCCTTGACCTCGACCCATACCTCCTCCTCGTCCTCTTCCTCTGAATCCACCACGAGGATTGAAGTTTACTCTTCCTGGAGAATTATACTACGTAGTGTTTCCTTCTTGCTGTACTTCGCCTTGAATTTTGTATATATCCTTTGACCTTTCATGCATGAGGTCATAATCCCTACAATCCCTATCATCATGCCCCATCAACTTATAGAACGTGTAGCACAAATTTGTGGGTGTCTGAACATATTTCTGCATGTAATAGCACTCACTAGGGCCATGTCTATTTCTACATACCTCGCACCAAGGTAGGGTGACTTGCTTCAAAGGGCTTGGAGAACCAGAGATGAAGTATTGATGGAATAGGGGACAATGCTTCTTTCCATGGCCTTTTGATTTTCATCTGACACACCAGATGTCTTCTCTTTTATCTTTTCCCTTGTCTTTCTTCATATCTTCGACCTACAAAGACAAACTAATTAGCTGACTCAAGATTTGATTCATACCTGAGTTGGATTCTCCCATAGGGGATGATTATAACTTCATGGTGATCTCCAACACCTCATTCTGTGAAGCAATATTCTATTGCATCAGAGGAACTCTGATGTGTGGTAAGAGGGAAGTAATGAGCCATTCCTTGTTCTGCTCATCTGGGTTTTGAAAACTCAGATGGCATGTCAAGGTCTTAAATCTCTTATCGAACTCCCACACAAGTTCATCTATTCTCTACTTGATTTATTTTAGTTTTGTAATGCACTGCGATTCTAACTTAGGTTTCTTGAATTCAACAATTAGCGAAGTATTAATGGCATTCAGTGGTTTGTGTGTAGGTCCTAGGAAAAATTTCATGTACCATCTCAGTGCACAATCTCTTAGGGTAGTACCAAACCGAGCTCATTTGACAACTTCATTAGTAATATTCTTAATACTCCACATGACTTCACAGATAAATCAGTGTTGTTCAGGATCTTTAGATCCATCTCCTCTAAAGGTGGGTAACCTCATCTCATATGCCATAGATCTCCCTAGGTTTCTTGACTAAGTATGTGGTGGACTACTAGTGACAGTAATCTGAATGCTTTGGTGACTCATATTACTTTGATTGCTTAATGATACTGAATCAACAGGAGGAATAATAGAACTTACTTAATAGTTTGCGCATTCCCTGAAGTTTCTAGTTCTTCTCAGGGAGGCTCTTCAGCTTTCCCTTCCTCTTCCCTAGTGGGTTTTGAATGCTCTTCATCCGTCAGATCTGCCTCTTCTCCACTGTAGAAACCCTCATCCCCGTAGTTCTACTTAAACAAGTTTGCAAGATGAACTTCTTTGAATTCTCTCCCACTGCATGTATCTCCAGCCTTTGTGTCATTGTCACTATCTGAATTATTGAACATTAGCCTTTTCAAATCTGTCCAACTACTGTATCTTCAAGATGTTCTTCTCATGCAATAGCATCTTGATCCTCAACTTTAGAAAGTGTAAAAAAATTCCTCAGGGTCCCTTGAAGAAATATCTCTTTTCTTGGCTATATGACTCCGCTCTGTCAACAACAAACTTAGTGATGTACCCTCCAATGGTGCTATTAAATAAGTGATCTATTGCTTGTGACACGACGTTATCGACTCTCTTGAACTTCTTGATCAGCACCGATGTCCAAACCACAGGAGGTCTAGATCTTATCTCAAACTGGGTATCTGCTAACCTAGATAACCACTCATATAGCTCCTAATGGATTCCTCCAAAGAAAATCTCGTGTATATCAATAAAGATATATCTTCCTAACCAATCCTCTGTACTAATATTAGGGTTCTTTTTCTGGGCTTCAGCGAAGTCCTTTTCTTGATATTCTATCCACTTTTGAATCTTTATCTTTGATGGAAACCACCTTGACATTCTCTCAAGAATATTCCTATCCTAGCAATGGAACCATTTGTTGGCACAGGGGTAGACCCAGGGTTCAGCTCCAAGAGCGCACCAACAAGCCCTAACTACTGGCCCTTTTAGAAACACCTATGAGGCAGATGCAGTCTCACCTGAAGTAGCTATGGTGGGGTTGTAGGACTGAGATGTCTACAACCAAAGGGAATAACAAGTGGAACGAATACAAGAACAACACAACATTTATATATCAAGTACCCTCTTAGATCTACTCTGCACAACTATCTATCAGATCTAACATAGTAATGCAATAGCAGTATATCAAAGGACAAAGAACAGAGCATCAATCATACACAACACAAGATATACGTGGTTCACCCTCTCTCTAGGGCTACGTCCACAGAAATGTGCTTTATAATATATTAATATGAAGCATACAGTTCTTGTCTGCGCTCTTAGCTAGCATATCTTCTTTATTATCCTCTTTGTCTCTCCCCTTCCTATGCACCCAGCTGTAGGGTTGATCTCCACACCCAGCTGAAGATCTTACAATACCAGAAGGCTCTTACACTTAGCACTTCTCTCTCACACAACAATAATTGCTCACACCAATAAAAAAATAGAACAAACCCTCTTCCCTCATCTAGGTTCTTATTTATACATTACAATCACTCACCGACAGCCTTAGGCCAAAAACTAGGTGTCAAAAACCTAGATACCAAAACCCTAGGTGTCTAAAACCCTAGGTCAACTTGACCCGCGTTTTCAGGGCTTCACCAGCCTCTCTTTCCTTCCTTCTCACGCGGTTCTCCAAAGCATCCAACAGTGGATTTTTCCTCTTGCTGAGTTATCCACGATCCATATTCCTTGTTGATCTGTCATCCTTGATCTCCTCATCCAACGACTTGATTTATCCTACTTCTCTCTCTCTTTTCTGCTCGTTTGCTCACTTCGACCCAGTAACAGTCACCGTGTCTTCCGCGTAGTTTGCATTTTGACTTTTATTCCTTGATATTTTCTTACTTCCATAGCCAAGGGCCAACAATACCCTATCAAAAAGCCAAGCCATTTCTTTATAAGTTTTCTTCAATTAACTAACATATATCACCGATAAATCCTCTATCATTGTGGTTGGGTCTTCGAGACATTGCAACAATAAATACCTACCACCGTTTTTAGCCTTGATTAATTTTTTGGCTTCACCAACCTTGAAGGTTGTTGTTGGATTCAATAACCTAAGCATTTGGATGAAATTTAATGGCGTCAGAGAGATTGGAGATTGTCCATTCAATTTAATAATTATTTGGTCCTTTTCATAATTGTATGTGCATCATATTACCAGTTCTTTTGCATAAACAAATTCTAGAACACACTCGACCTTAGAGATCCTTGATATATCCATACATCATCAATATCCATTTCTTCAGGCGGTAATGTAGAATAGTATATGCATGCTCTTGACCAATGGTATTTTAGTTCCTCTTGCGCAAATGTATTCAATGTATCTCCACAAAATCTTTCTCTTCTTCTCTCCATCTTTCTTAAGAGTTGTCCAAGCATGCACAGTCTTTCTGAAATAGTAAAATAGTTCTTTTTTCCTATTAACCACTAGAGCTCTTATTTTGAAAGAATGATTTAATTTGAATTTATGAGATAGGTCTCAAGAAAAACACCATTAATAACGATGATTTATTATTTAATCATTTGTCATTTCACATAAGATATGCATTAAATGTTTCTTGGTGAATGTAACAAGGAATAAGGATTCATGGCAAAGTAGAGAAAAGGAATGTATACAAAGAATTGAATGAAAGATGTATGTTTTCTCAGTTTCATGGGATTCTTTGAAATATGACCAAGTGTTGGATGGTGGATGGATCAAAGAGAATTTTTCAAAGTAGTGAGACAAACTCCTCTTCCACAGTTGAACTTAAGAAACTAAGTATGGGAGCATCGAAGATATAGGTAAAATATCGAGAAAATGGCTAAGTACCAAAGAGCGAATGGAAAGACAGGCTTATGAATCGGAGAAACATTACACACCCGTGATCCTACCATTCTGCAAAGAGTATGAGAAAACAACTAAGTACTGGTGAAAATTGTGTGCAGTGGATTCACTCATTCGCAAGAAGATGATGATGTTTACAATGAGGCTCTAGAGGCATTTTTAACATATACAAAATCCAAAACCATAACCCTCAAAGATGAAACACCAAAAAAATTTCGGGCCCCAATGGTGGTAGTTGGTATATCGACTTCCCAAGGGGGTAACTTTTGAATACAATCTCCATTTTGGGTGCACAATAGCTCAATGTAAAGGTCTATCCGAGGACTACACATTTTTCCATCACATTCTAACTAAATCCTACAGTGTGATTGTTGTGGACCCAAAACAAAATTGTTTAGGGCCACAAAATGACCCCGGAAGTTTAGGACTCGAAAAGTTGTAGAAAAACTACCAAGGTGGAAACCCCTGTTTTGAGCCAGTGGAATAGGTGGGTGGCCACTGATTTCCACCTAGATTGGTTACTCTTTATCATTTTCTCTAATGAATATAATTAGTTTTAATCCCCAACTCAAATATTTAATTACTTATTTATTTATTTTTTCCTTAAAATTTACCTGGGTTAAAGCATCTAAGTTGTTGATAACATATTTTTGTGGATAATAATCGTAAACCTCGATTGAGAGTTTTGATACATAGCATCTTCCCCAAATATTAGATAGAAAATTGAAACAGTAAATATGTTCAAAAACATTATTATAAAACAGACACCATTTAGACAATCCTTCAGGGGAGTAGAAGCTAAATATAAGCATTGTGCAAACAATGATGCTCTGCAGAATTTGATACCTACTAGAAGTTATAGCTTAGAGAGTTTGAAATGTGAAAAAGAAGTCAGAAAGATTGCAAGGATGTTGTAGATAGTTGGAGGGAAATCTATAGGAATCTATTTTGAATTGTTAAAAAAATAAAGGGATATTCTTGTTAAAGAAAGTTGTTTTTCCAATATCAAAATATGGAACCATTGGCTTTAGGTGAGATTAATATATGGAATCATCCAATATAAACATGGATGGAAAAGTTGATGAGGATGATATGTACCTTCTAGCAACAAACTCTGGGTAATTATATTGTACGACGGTGAGCATTTGATTGATGGATTGTTTGAGCTCCCTCTTACCACGACTAGTGATTAAATTCTTATCATATTTGATTATTGAACCATGGCACTGATTCCCTAGGAATGAAACTAATTTTCTACTGGTTGCTTAATAAAATAGATCAAAACCTTCTACCATCACTATTGTTGGTGGCCATGGAATGTAGTGAAGATACGGGAGGTGTGAACATGACTAAATAGCATTGAAATTAACTCTTATGGGAAATGCACCCGGTGGCCATGAAATTTAGTGAAAGATAATGGAGGTATGAATAGGGATTTTGAATTGACATGGAAGCCAACCCAAAAAGTATCACAAATGAATTATAGACACATAAAATCTCTTTTATTTCTCAAGCTCTATTCCATCATCATGTTGTTGTTCCCACTCCACTTTCCAAATGGTTTCCCATTGGATAAAGTTACCTTTTATGACACATTTGAAACCCGAATTCCCTGAACTTACTGGGGTCAAATGTACTAAATGCTAACAAATTTTGTATCTAAAACCATGTCAAACTCTTGTTAATGCTTGAATCAGTTAAGATCAAAACATCAAACTCATGGGGATAAAATCCCCTTTCATTTTTATAGAGGTGGTGCTCCTTTGTATTCCTTAAAAAAATATCTTTGAATATCTTGGGACAAAGGTATTAAACTAGGAGAGTTCTAAATAGCAAACTCGAAATATTTATCATTCAAATAAATGAAAATACTGAAACGAAGATACATACATCAAAATTCTTGAGAAGTGGTCGAGGAACCTTCACTCATAAAATAATATATTTGCATAAATATGATACAAAGTTAATAACTACAAAAAATATAACATGAGTCTCACATCCATCACAGTATTAAATATTTTTTATCACATTCAAGGAAATAAAGATGAAGGGCTCACATATCAGGGAAATTTAAAAGAGTCTTTTCATTAATAACAAAAGAGATTATGATAGGAAAAAATTCAAATATCCAATGCTCAAAATCAAAGTTTCAAAAGATATAATTAAAGTTTATCCCCAAAGTAGTTCTTTGAGATTTCTTAAAAGATAATAAGTCTTTGATAGTCTTAAAAATAAAATGTGTTTGTCCATATTTGGACTGGAATTAGGCTCCCATGGACCTTAAAACAAAGAAAAGTAGCAGGGACAAGGTTGGACCTGAAAAGAAGACAAAAGAGAAGGATCAATATATTGGTTATGTTTTTCTTAAGATGGATAAAACACAACTGGATGATTTTATGAACAGGAAGAGAAATGAATTGGGAAAAATGTGATCTGTGTTACTCACTATGATGGATCCTCTCTCATTTCATTTTCTTGTTGATCTATTTTTTGTATCATCCTTTGTTGTGGTTTCTCGACCAGTACCAACTACCTCCAACTGATATTCTTTAGTTATCTTGATGAGGGCTTGTTTTAACCACTTTTCAATATATTCTTTCATTGGCGCAACATTTATTTCTTGTCTATATTTGATATCAAATATTGTTCCTTCTAATTCTCTTAATTCAAATGAAAGTTGATGGAGTGTATCTTCAATATATTCATTTTTAATTACATAATTTACCAACCAACTTTCAATTTCATACTCAGTATACTCTGTCATATTGTTAAATTTTTCAGCTGATACACCTTTTACTATTTCCACTTGTTTCTCAAATTGTTTTTTTTACAAGAAAAGGAAGTTTGTATTAATAAAGTAGTGGTTTGACCACTGTATAAACATCTACATAGTTCAGGAATGCATCCTGTGCATGATATCCAAGATTACATATATAAGCGCCATATAACAAAGCCCAGATATTCCTATTATGGATTAGGTTCCAAAAATTAACTCCTATGGAGATTAAAGCTAACAAACAGTGTTTCTTCAGAGTAACAAAAACTAAGCAAGAGCCAAGAAAAGAACAAGAACCAGTGTTACGCCTTTTTCTAGGCATTTGAGGGGGCAACATTTGGCGAGATCTTCACCCGTGCATCTTGTTGAGGGGTCTTCCTGGCGAATTGGAGCTCTAGCTTTTCCATCCTACATTTTAAGTTTGTTATACGTTCATTAACCATCTCGACTAATTGTGTGAGAGATTTTGAATCTTCCTCTCTGATTTGGATGAGGTCTTCCTCAAACATGTCGAACCTTCTTCCACCTTCCTTGTCTAGCTGGAGCAGGAATCTTCTTTGTGTACTTAATTTCTGTTTAATTTCATGAATTTCCTATTCCAACGAAGGTTGGGGGGATGGGGGGAGCAATAGACTCAGAGCTAGAAGCCATGCAGAGGGCTAGAGAAAAAAATTTCATAGTTTGAAGGACCAAGGACCAGGAAGAGGGATCTGATCTTTGCAAACGACCACGCGGAGAAGAGAGAGTTAATATTCCAATGGGTGATTTGGATGCCATCCCTAATTTACGTCCAAAACGAGCATGCCAGTCCATAATTTGGAAACTGAACCTCACATGGATGTACTGGGGGAGAGACATAGGATTTGTATTTAACTACGTGATGGGCATGATGAAAGCCTCATTCAGAAATACATAGAGTGACATGAGCTAGGGAGGGGTGTACCTTCTCGCCTAGGAATCATCAATTGGTGAAGGGATGCCACAGGTCGAGGTGAGGAGAGGTGTGACGTCCTGCTACCTCCGGGCATGAGACAAATTACGAATTGCCCACCTCTATCTGTTAAGTAATTGGAGAAAAGAACATGGTCCCATTAAGTGTGAGGATTCCCTTGCCCAAGGGGGTGGCGGATTTTGCTGCCTTGTCCGCTTCTCCATTTAAGTGTTGAAGAACATGGAAAAAATCAATCTTTCAGAAGGATTTAGAGAGTCTCTAGATTTGTTTTAGTATTTTCCAAATTTTCATTTGATTTGGTAATGAGTTAGTTACCAAGGCTTGGATTAGGAGCCGAGATTCTCCTATTACCAATATTTCATTGATGCCTAGCTCTTGGGCTTGGTTGAGGCCTTGCCAAAGACTCAGAGCTTCTGCCATGTTGTTGGTGTCTTTCCCTAATCCTCAAGAAAATACATGTTCTAGGATTTCATCAGGGCTGTAGAGCACCCCTCCCCCTCCTACCTCCCCTGGATTTCCCTTCAAAGCTCCATCAAAGAAAAGGACGTGTTTATGTTGAGCACGCTACCAACCTATGATTTCCTCTTGCTCTAGATGCAATTTCCAGGGTTCATAGACATGCTTTGGGATGGGGGGAGGGGGTTTTAGATCTAGAGAGAGGTTGTGGATCCAAGATTCTTCAGGGGGGAAGAGAGGTCAGGTGTTGGTGGCTAACCAAAGGAAAGATAGGAAGTATCCTAGGAGAGCTTTCATTTTGACATAAACATGTATGGGGTTGGAGGACTTGCTTCTGAAAATACATGCATTCTGTTCTAGCCAAATTTTCCATAAAATAAATTTATGAAGAGTCAACCAACAACACTTAAACTGATATTTGAGTTTGAGCAAGAAGGGACAAAGGGAGGCCCAGTTACTTACAAAAGAGGGGATATATAAAGGAATTTGAACAGCAGGGGCCCACCGAGACAAGGCTAATTTCCAAACTTCTTTTGCAAATTGGTAGTTGAGAAGAAAATGTTCAGCTGATTCTTCATGGGAGCAGCAGAGAGAGCATTATGAAGGGCCTTCCCATCCTTTTCTTCAGAGGTTGTCACTAGTCAAGATACTATTATGTGCTAAGGTCCAAATGAAGAAGTCCACTTTAGGTAGGCTTTTGACTTGCCAAATCCCTTTCCAAACTTTTGGGTTTCCAGGAACATAGGGGACAATGATGAGGAGTTTGTCACCTGCTGCTAATGAGTAGTCACCTGAAAGGCTTCCCCAGCCTCGAGTGTCCTTGAGTCTTTTGGATATTGGAGATTTCCCTTGCAACAAAGCGAGTAGAAGTTCTTTTTCATGGAGAAACTGGAGAGGACAATCAGGGAGGACCCACCTTGCCCAATCTTTGGATCCGTCTCTTTTCCAGAGGGAGATATCCCAAAGGGTGCTTACATTTTGATATTTAAGGAAGACTTTAAGAAGATTCGTTTCAAGAATAATATCAAGCAGGGGATCCCCCATGATGGAATCTTCCCAGATTCAAATTTGCATTCCATTACCTGGGATCCAGGTAAGAGTAGAAGTGAAGAAATTATGCGCTTTTAAGAAGATGGAGAAGATCGGTGAGCCATGAGTGGATTTTGGAGGGGAGTCTAGACATCGAAGCCTTAGTCCAGAAAGATACTTCTTCCAAATGGTTGTTTTGCACCAAGATTTCCTCCCTGAAACTACATTCCATAGATATTTCACTCCAAAAGCCATATTCTGTACTTTTAAATCATGAAGTTGAAGACCTCCTTCAGGAATAGGCCGAGATATCTTCCCCCAACTGACCAACGAGATTTTGTTGTCATTGTTCTTTCCTCCTTTCCATAGAAAATGACGCAGAAGGGATTAAATTTTAGTGATGATGCCTCTTGGAGCTAGCAGGATTGAGCACTAATAAATATGGATGCTTGAAAGGACTGACTTTATAAGAACAAGATTGCCTACTAGGTTTAACCAACTTGAGCCCCATGCACTTATTATAGCTTTGATTTTGTCTATTAGGGGTGCCCAACACAAGGACTTGGTCGAGGCTTTAAATATGGGGACTCCTAAATACTTAAAGGAGTCCCATCGAGTTTTTCCCTCTATTCCCATAATTCAGGTAATGTCAGTCATTTCCTTCGGGGTACAATTCCAGCCATAAATTTGACTCTTCATGTAGTTTATTTTGCTGCCCAAGATGGCTTGATACTTTTCTAGTTTGGATTTGAATTTTCTGGCCAAGTGAGTGCTTGCACTTCCAAGGAGAATGGTGTCATCTACAAACTGAGCATGATTGATGTCTCTGACTCCTCTAGATATGCGCAGTCCCATTATCTCTTAAAGTTGTTGACTCTGATCTAGTTGGAATATCAACATCGACACCTGAATGGTGTAAAGGAGTGGGGAGAGGAGGAAGCCTTTCCAAATTCCTTGAGAAGCTTGGAAAAATCCAACTGCTCGGTCGTTGAACATAGGTGCAGTCCATAGGATTTTAATGCATGCTTGTGTCCAGTTGACAAAGGAATGGCCAAACACGAGTCGCTGCATAACTTGAAATACAAAATTGTGTCTTACCGTGTCAAAGGCATTTGCTAAATCCAGTTTGATTACCATACCTTTTTTCTTTCCGAGATTGACTTGAGTGAATGGCCTCCTGGACAAGGATAATATTATCACCAATTCCCCTACCCTTGATGAAGCCCCCTTGATTTTCATGAATGATTGAAGGAAGTATGTTTTTGATCCGGTTGGCCATGACTTTAGTGATAATTTTGTAACCAATGTTGCAAAGGGAGATTTCCCTAAATCGATCAAAGGAATTGGCTCCTTTTTCCTTGGGAATGAGGGCCAGGAAAGTTGATTTGGTGCTTCCTCCAATCTTACGGTAGGATTGTGATTTTTGAATCATTCTATGGAGATATTTCTTAATTATTTTCCAGTAGACTTTGATAAACCAGGCCGTAAAGCCATCTGGACCTAGAGCTTTGTCAGACTCCATATTGGCTATATCTTTCTTAATTTATTTTTTAGAGATAGACACTGTGAGAGATGAGTTATATTCCATGGCGACCCCTTTGAGAATCATATTTAGAACATCAGAGGTGGAATCTTCAGGGGGTGGAGGCTATTCTGTATAGATATTCCTAAAATGTGTATGATATGCTTTCTTAATGTCTTCAAAATTGGAAAGGATTTGATCTTGGGAATGGATTTCTCTGATAGAGTTGAACTGCTTTCATCCTTCTGCCTATTTGTGGAAGAAACTAATGTTTTTATCCCCCACTTGGAGCCAGAGGCTCCTGTATTTTTGCTACCAATAATCCTCCTCCTATCGGCAAGCACGATGGATATTTATGTGCATCTAGTGTTCGTTTTCCAAAGATATGGGGTCCATAGGGAGGATCTCTGACTGGAGTTGATGCTATTCCAAGGCTTGTTGTGCTTCCAAATGTTGTTGGAGGGGGGATTTCAGATATTTGGCCCAGGATTTGAGAGTTGATTTAAGTTTTCTCATATTTTCTTCCCAGATGAAGAAGGGAGATTCTGAGACTAATTCCTTCCAAGCTGAGGCGACGATATATAGAAACCCTTCTTTCTAGATCCAGGAGGGGATAAACCAAAAAGGAATGGGGCCCAATTTGTGATCTTGTGAGATTACTAAAAGGATTGGTCTATGGTCAGAAGCATTAAAAGGGAGGATAGAGGAGTCGATATTATTCCCAAGAATAAGGAGTGAGTGTTGATCCATAAATCTATCAAGACGAGTGGCTATATGTCTCGAGACTATTATTCTATTAGACCAAGTGAAAATTCCTTTGGGGGGCTTAATGTCTTCCATGTCCCAGTCCGAAATTAAATCATCATGTATTTCCCGAAGAGGATATCTAACTGGAGTCCCCCCTTTTTTTTCTTGGGAGGTAAGGGTGAGATTTAGATACCCAACTAGAATTAAGTTCTCGAGGTGATGTAGATGTAGGAAATCCTGTATAAGATTCCAACAATCTCTTTTTCTGCAAGGAGAACTGGGCCATAAATGTTGAAGAGGATTACCTGAAGGCCTGTATATTTCTGACGTGGGTTTGTGAATATCTAGTGTGTACAAGTGAAGGAATGGATCAGGTCGAACTTGTTGGTATTCCAAAGTGTGCCTAGACCGCCTGAGGCACCTTGGGATCTTACTGCTACTCCTTCTCTTAAGTTCCAGAAGGAATTTCTGGACTAGAAGAACTGGTGTTCCTCCAACTTGGTCTCCTAGACTAAAAGGACATCTAGGCTGGCTATACGGATTATATCTTTCATTGCTTCTACTTTCTTCTTGCTCCCTAGTCCTCTACAATTCCAGGAGATGACCTTTATTACTTACCTCTGCTGGTGGTGTCAGTCCCTTTAGATATTTTCCCTTGTTGTCATTTAATTCTGGAATTGGACATCCCTTCCAGGGTAGATTGTCTTCCCTACAAATTTTCCTTATAGGTTTCTTCTTCTCAGCATTCCTTTGTTGATTTTCTTCCTCTCCTTGATGTTTTCTTAGTTCTTTATAATGGGTCTATTTATCCTTCCTCTTCTTCTGACATATATTCCTCTGTCCCTGGATCTTGTTGGGTAGTTAGGGATGGGTATTCCTGGGAGAGGGCCACGTTAGTAACCGAGGGTGGATCTATTACTTATTTTTTTGGGATGGATGGGATGATGGGTGGGTATTTTTCAACCATGTTTCCTTCAGTTGTTGAGTCTTCCAGGGAGGAAAAACTATTACCAGATTCACGCTGTGTTTTTTGCATCAGAGCTTCCTTTCTGGTTGGAAAGGGATTAGGGTTTTTTCCCTCTCTGCACGATCCAGATTTAGGATTTGTGTTATGTATTTTGGCTTGCTTCCATCCTTCTTCCAGATCTTTTTCTAACTGGATTTAAGGGATTTTTTGGCAGTTCTTCTAGAAATTCCCATAACCATGGCAGTGTCTTCATTTGAATGGAAATTGTTCATAATATAGCTTCTGGAAGTGCTGGCAATCTCCTACAGTCAGTTTTATGGCTTCCAGTAATCTATCTTCTAATTCAAATTCTACACAAATACGAGCACATGAGTATTGATCCTTAGTGCTTTCTTTGTCTATGTACTTGCCGATCCCATTGCCAATAGACTACAATGAGGAGGGTGTCTAGTAGTGGATCGGGAGGTTAGGAAGCCAGACCCACACCAGGATCACCTTAGGAACATCTAGAGCAAGATCAAATTTAGGGGTCCAACAATTCAAGTATAGCCCTTGGGGCCCCATGAAATAGGGCCCATTTATGAAGATCAGGTCACGATCATCTCTGGATATGAATTTGAACAGAAAAAACCCATGACCTACAATGTAGCAGGTGAAACTACTGGTAATCACGAGGTGCCAGTTCTTCTAGATATAGTTTTTGGTGGTGTGTGGCGAGGTCCAGAGACCGAAAAAATTCCCAACTAAGGCATGATATGCTAGAGACACCGCAATATACATCGGCTTCTCTAGAGGAAGGGTGATAACCGGAACATCATCGAGTTTTTTGACAAATTTGGGGGGCGGGGCGGAGGCAGGTTTCTTTCCTTGAGCGATGAGAAAACACTTGAAGGTAGTTGTATATTCTAAGTGTAGGGGAAGAGGCGGCTTCTCACTACCTCCTTCAAAACTCATGGAGCCTGAAACCAATAACAAAGCCTAACTTTGACAGGATGTCAGATCTAGAATCTAGTTACTCATTCAAAATCCCTTTCCATAGCCTTAGTGCAATAATGTTACAGATAGAATCGTTGTGCTTTAGGATTAGTATGTTCTAGTACCATTAAGTTATAGTTAGCCCCAATGCGATTTGTTTCTCAAATTATTACCTTGTCATAAATATGGAATTTAAAATTAAATTTTGGGTCTTGGACCTCCCCTGTAATTCCTACCAGATCTAGTTCAATCAATTTGTGATATAATGCTTCCTTTTTTACTACCAAGGAATCACAATCATCTATTATTTCTTTCAACACTTTTATCTTTCTTATCCATCAAGATTTCAGTTGTTTTATTCGAGTGGGGCAAGGCAGGTCCTATTCTTTTATTTTCAACTCATTCATACCAAAAACTTTTAAAATAAATGTGATTACAACATCTTTGTAGAAACCTTCTTCATTATGAAATTCATATTGGAGATATTCTCTTAAATTTTTTAACTTGGAACCAAAAGAAATTATATTATTCCTTACATCCCATGCCTCTAAAATAACAAACATTGTTTATATATATATATATTCTCCAAAAACTCACATGACTACAACTAACAAACTTGATGTTCCTTTCAACTTCGACCCGGGTGTTCCGTTGGGATTTTCCTCTGGGATTGGACTTAAAAAAATATGAGGTGTCATTAAAGCACATTCCAATTCTTTAATTCTTTCTTTGAGCCTTGCATTTTCGGATTCCAATCCATCAACTGATATTTCCAAAGCGTCCCTGGTAGTTTTATGCATTCTGGGAAATCTTGATGTTGCGGCTCCATTTAAATACATATCTGTATATTTCTGTTGGATTCTTTTTCCTTTTGAATATATTTTCTCAAACACTAGCTTGTTTAAATCTTTATCAAACATTTCACTATGGAGGGTCAAGGATTATTCTGCATAAAAGACACGCTCTTGAGTCACCAATTCTCTTGCTACTTCTTTGTTCTGTTGCATCCTCTTCTCATCATTTGGAAACTCTATATCCTCAATTTTTTCATCCAACTCCGTGTCTTCAAGAGCAATGTCTTCATCAGTTATAAGCTTCTCTGCTTCCTATTGATTGGTCTACATTTTTCTCTTACTAGTTATTGGCAATTTGTGGAGTTTTCAATATTGGTTTTAGGGTGATGAGGATCATCTCTGTCACCTGAATTCTCAATCAAAGATATTTTTTATATTTCAAAATATTTTGGGGATTTTTCTTGGGTGTCTCGCTTCTTTGAGAATAACTTTGATACTTTGTATTCCTTTCATTGATAAACCTTCTGTGTTGATGATTTATTTCATTTGTACTGATAATAGTCTCAAGATATGGAACTAACACTTCTTCAGAGTTATTGTCATCATTTTATTCTTCTCCATATATACATTTATTTATGTATGACACGTTGAAACCTATAGATACCATATGGTTCATGAAATATTATTGGGGGTCAAACCCCTTTACTTGATTTGCCAATTTTAGATTATACGGGTCAAAATGGGTTGCAAATTCAACAATTTTGAAGAACTTTTCGATGAAATATCATTGAATTTCCACGACAATGGAATGAATTCCCTTTTCTTCCTTTGATAAATGAAATTATCCCAAAATATGTATTGTCTACAGAATTCTACCTTGAATATATTATCTGGTACATAAAACAAAAGATATATTGGGGCTTCTCTAGAGCAATAAATTTTGATTATTATATACTATTCATTTGATTCAAAATTTCCCCTTTTATCTAAAACTATTGCCACCTCCAACAACAATATTGAAGTATTGTTTCTGAACATGAGTTTTTTGGAAGAGGACAGAAAGGAATCACAAACTTCATAAAAGTGATATATTCCTTTTTTCTTCCAAAGAGTAGGATACCATGTGTGAACTGAGTTTTTCTAGGAATCAACCTTCCTTGACAAATGCAATTCTTGAAATACATGACATTATACAACAGTGAAAACCAAATACGCAGACATGTAGAGTTTCTTATCTTTCTTAAAATTTGATAGCTGAAATGATATCTCAGAAGATATAATTTTAGACCAGTCAAAAAATATCTTTCCTTGAATAGAATAATATAAGATATAGAGAGCTAAATGAGGGATAATAGTAGTTGACTTCTGTCCAAGTACCATATCAAGAATCCAATCCATTTATTTATAAGGTTTCCTCAATTAACTAACATCTATCACTGATAAATCCTTTGGCATTGTGGTTGGGTCTTCGAGACATTGCAACAATAAATACCTACCACAGTTTTTATCCTTGATAAATTTTTTGGCTTCATCAAACTTGAAGGTTGTTGTTGGATTCAGTAACCTGAGCATTTGGATAAAATATAATGGCATCAGAGAGATTGGAGATTGTCCATTCAATTTGATAATTATGTGGTCCTTTTCATAATTGTATGTGCATCATATTACCAGTTCTTTTGCATCAAAAATTTCTAGAACACACTTGACCTTAGCGATCCCTGATATCCAGACATCATCAATATCCCTTTCTTCAGGCGGTAATGTACAATAATATATGTGTGCTCTTAACCAATGGTATTTCAGGTCCTCTTGTGCAAATTTATTCAATGTATCTCCACAAAATCTTTCTCTTCTTCTTGTCATCTTTCTTAAGAGTTGGCCAAGCATGCACAGTCTTTCTAGATTAGTAAAATAGCTCCTTTTTCCGATTAACCACTAGAGCTCTTATTCTGAAAGAATGATTTAATTTGAATTTATGAGATAGGTCTCAAGAAAAACACCATTAATAACGATGATTTATTATTTAATCATTTGTCATTTCACATAATATATGCATTAAATGTTTCTTGGTGAATGTGACAAGGAAAGAGGATTCGTGGAAAAGTGGAGAAAATGAATGTATACAAAGACTTGAATGAAAGACGTCCACTTTCACAGTTTCATGGGATGCTTTGAAATATGACCAAGTGTTGGATGGTGGATGGATCAAAGAGCATTTTTCAAAGTAGTGAGACGAACGCTACTTCCGTAGTTAAACTTAAGAGACTAAGTATGGTAGCATCAAAGATATAGGTAAAATATCGATAAAATGGCTAAGTACCAAAGAGCAAATGGAAAGATGGGCTTATGAATCAGAGAAACGTTACACAACTGTGATCCTGCCATTCTGCAAAGAGTATGAGAAAAAAACTAAGTACTGGTGAAAATTGTTTGTAGTGGAATATAAGGTGCATTTTGGTGATGGTGAAGAAGAAAACTTGAGTAAATATGATGAGACCTATTAGGACCCAGAAATGTCCCTTTTTCAAAACATCTTTTTCCCATTCAACCTTATCATTTCCAAGCCAATGCCTACTATAATGCAGGCTAAGACCCTTTTTCCAAGGTATGAATCATTTAGCCTGCTTTTATATTTTCATTTACTTAGCATGTTTGATTGGTAACGTTTCACATGTTTTACCCATAAAATGATTCAACTAATGATCAAAATGAATAGAAAAACCAAGTCTTGAAGAATCGTCATTACTGTTACACCAACTGTTATAGCTATGCGCCAATCTTGGAAGTTGTTACAACTATGCGCCAATCTTGGAAGTTGTTATAGCTATGCACCAATCTTGGAAGTTGTTACATGTCTACTGCAATAGGTAACACCAATTATGCTTTTACATGACTACTGCAACAAATGCCACTGATTTTGTTGTTACACGACTGCTGCAACAAATGCCACCGATCCTGAAAGATGTTACACCTGCTATTACATGTTTTGGCTTACAAGATCATTTCTATATCTTGTATTAATAATATCAAACAAACAGCTTGAGAATCGAGGATTCTCAAGGCTGTTCTGATTTTTTTTTAACTGAATTACTCTAACTTTAAATAGCAGAGATTTTGTAATCAGAAGGGATGGATTTTTTACTGTGAGAAAATGAAGTAAAGTAAAGCTTATTGTATACGAACATTTTGGCAAATCAATAAAAGAGTGGATTGAGTTTCTTTAACGGACTGTAGCCTATTTCTTTGAGTGGATTCAGTGAGAAGGAAAGCGCCCACCTTCCTCATAGATTCCCCTCTGTTTTGAATTCTAGATTAGTTGTTTTAATATGAATAACTCATCTGTTAAACATTTCTAGAATACAATTGTTGTTACAGTCTAGTTCCCTCTATTAGATGCGCATAAATCTATCTCATGAGAATTAGAAGTCGATTGTTGAACACTGCTCGAGAACTGCTTTCCCTTTTTCTGCATTAGATTAAAATCTTGTTCCAAGTAAAAGAAAATAAAAGTGTGAATTACTTTCTTGCAATAAGTAGATTTCCTTTCTGCAAATAGTATAGAACTTATTCCTAAAAGAGTAAAATAGAAAGTTAGACTAGAGTAGGTAATCCAAGGTTCTTATACACTCATCAATTTAGATTTCAACTATGATTTCAATTTTGTAGAACTCCAGTTGTATCAACACAATTGTGTTAGTGATAGTTTTTGGTTCTTTTTTTTTAAACTTACCTACTATAATTAGATTAGTGTTGCTTTCATAATATAGCATAGACTGTGCACAATTATCTTGAAATAACAGATTTCCCTGGGTTGACAATTTATATTGAACACCTTAATTTATATTTATTTATACAATTAAAGTGCCCAACATTTTGGCACTGTTGCCGGAGAAGATAATTATAGATTTTTGCAAGAACATTAGTTTTCTTTATTAGGAATGAACAGTCAGCATGAATCGAGGAACGCAAGGATGTATCCCCCAAAATACAAACCCTATAGGTACCAGAGGACATGGAGGAAGAAATCCTACACTAGGAAGGCAAACCTTTGTTGATGAGATTATAGCCAGAGTAGATTCTTCTTCAGGATCTATTTTTCGCCATGCAAATCCTCCAAGAAGACGTAATCCTCAATCATCAGAACTACCCCTTATTGAAACATCATTTTCATCAAGATTTGAAGATGAAGCTAAATTCGAAGATGAATATTTGTCACCAACAAATCAACAAGCAAAACTGGAGGACATTGAAGATCAAGGAAGTATAGCTTGGAACAGGGAAAATGTAGAAGAAGCGGTTTATCAAATCAACGGTTGAATAGTCACTAAAGAAGAGTGGGATGCTGATCGTATTGAGTGGAGAGAAAAAAAAAATATGGAAAATCAATGGGATAATGAAGAAGAGTTCCACCAAGAGAATCCAAAAAACAACGAAGATCAGGTAAATAATGAAAATACTATCTCTACCCTAGTTTTTCCTATTTTTGATGTTCCCACATGAGGGATGGATCCTATGAAAAACATACCTCTCTCAGCTCTGCCAAATTTTCATGGATTGTCTAATGAGGATCCAGATGAGTTTCTATTTGAATTTTATATTCTGTGTAGAAGCTATGACTACACTACCACTGCACATAATATTAAACTATTTCTATCTACATTGAAGGGTAATGCGTTAAGATGGTTCATGAGCCTTGGAGAAGAGAACATTTCAACATGGGTACAAATGAGGTAGATTTTTTTGAACAAGTACCAAGAATACTGCCAAACAAAATAACGAAGAGAGGAATTGTTCAAGATGTCTCAGAAGGAGGATGAGACCCTTGAAGATTTTATGGAGCGACTCCAGTATAATCTACAAAGGTCTGGACATCCAGATGTGAGTAAGGACATTCTGAAGACTATTTTGCTAAAAGGAGTTAGAGAAGATTGTTTATATATGATGAATATGGTTGGTAAGGGAGATATATCTAAGGAATCCTATGAGGACATTGTAGATCTCTGTAAAAGATGTTCTCAAAGATCTACAAGGAATAAGTCAGCTACCAAGGATACCACTTTTTCAAGGGTATAGAAATCAGCCAATGGAGGAGCAACAAGAGAAGAAATAGGTAATCTGTTAGAAAATTTCAAAATAGAAATGATTAACTCTTTTGCTTCACAAATGGACACTTTGTAGGTCAAGCAAAAACAAGAAGAATCAAAGCAAGCATTGTGCATTTTCTATTCAAAATGCAGAAAGAAACATCCACCAAGGGAGTGCCCATTGAACAGTTTCCAGGTATGTCTTATTTTTGAATTAGATCATGCTATTGGCCAATGTCCCTCTCTACCAGGAGTAAAAGCATCAATGAAGGCAACTAATGAGGAAGCAAAGGTTGTCTATCTAATAACACAAAGAAGACAATGACAATGAAGAGGTCAAGGTATGAACTCTCAATTCTCTCTTGCAGCACTTAATTATTGGAACAATCAACCACTATTTGGCCAGATGAATGTCCCCCCTCGACATCAGATGCCACCCCCTTATCAAGATCCCAATGCATGGTTACCTATTCCCCATCAATAGAATCAGCATGGACAATGGAACCCATATTGGAGAGGCCCTCAACAACAGCTCAGTTATCAAAACCATCACCAACCGAACCCCTATCAACAACAGTTCCAACCCCAATATCAACAACAACAGTTGCAGTTACCTCCCAATTCCCCACCGAGAAATCCTCCCTTACGACCTCAGTTTCCTATGAAAACTAACCCAAACCCAAATAATAAGGTCGTTCAGAACATAGATATACACAATGTGTCAGCCTTGTCTATTACTCCTATGACTTGTGATGAAATCAAATTAAGATTGGGGAGAATAGTCGAGCCAATAATTGAAGATGCTCCATCTTCAGAATAAGACAAGGATTCAGGGGAAAGACCATATGCTGATACAAAATAAATTGGCCAACCTATTATAGAGTCAGCAGACCCATCGTTCCCTGAAAGAGTGACAATTACCAAACCTGTGGAATTACCATCTTTCAATCTCTTAGGAGAATTGCAAAATCTGCACGTTAATATTCCAATATTGCAAGCGATAAGAGATGTCCCTATTTATGCCAAGACTGTAAGAGATCTTTGTATAAAAAGACCTGGATGAAATCCCAGGGACCCTCTCACAGTGCACATAGTGGGGGATTTTTTTGAACTGATGTTAGGCAAAACCCCACCTATTAAATATGGAGACCCAGGAAATCCTATAGTCATTGTCAAAATTGGACAGATATCTATTCCCCATGTGCTAGTTGACTTAGGGGCGACAATTAACATCATGCCAATAGAAACTACACAATTGTTGCAACTTAGAACACAAGTCCGACCTACTCCTACTGTTCTAGAATTAGTTGATCGTTCTACCATCAGACCAGAAGGAGTAATTGATGATTTAGTCATTTCAATGGATTCATGGGAGTATCCTGCTGATTTTTTCATTTTGCAACCCAAAACTCATCTGGGGGGCCACCCTCTAATTTTGGGAGGACCATGGTTAGCCATAGTTGATGCTTTCATTGGTTGTAGATCTGGTTCCATGACCATATCTGATGGTTATGACACAAAAAAACTGACCCTGTATCCCCATGCTACACCCAGTGTGGAACCTGAAAACTCTTTATGGATGGACACTGAGGATGAAAGTGCTCTTCCTATGCTAACCATAGGAAAATCCTTGAGTTTCAAAGTCGAGACAGAGGACGAGTTAATCAACTTCTTTATTTGTTACTCCTCTATTGCTACACAAAACACGCACCACCGATTGATTAGAGTCTTCAATCCTATCGCCCAAGGAGAGATGAACTCAGAAATGTTCTTAGAAACCACTGAAAATCAAATTGATTTAGCTATAACAGTAATCGTTGTAACAGAAAATTTTGTAACAGTAGACAATGAAACAAAAATAGCTAAATTATTTCCTAAAGTTAGTTCTAAGAGCATTCCTGTAGAAATTGAACCTGGAAAAACCTTGAACATCAATCCTAATCTATCCACTGTTGAAACTCGTCGATTGATGAAATTACTGATGGAACAAAAAGAAGCATTTTCCTGGGATTACATGGATATGAAAGGAATTTCCTATGAATTATGCACCCACCATATATATATCAAGGAAGAATTCCGACCCATTTTCCAACCCCAAAGAAGGATGAACCCAAATCTTAAAGAAATTGTTAAGGAGGAACTCCAGAAACTTCTCAATGCTGATTTATTTACCTTATATCAGACAACGAGTGGGTCTCACCGTTGGTTATTGTACCTAAAAAGAATGGGAAATGGAGAGTGTGTGTGGACTATAGAGCCCTCAATGAGGCCACATAGAAGGATCATTTCCCTCTGCCATTTATTGATCAGGTTCTAGACAACCTAGCTGGGAAAAAGTTTTATCTTTCTTAGATGGATTCAGTGGTTATAACCAGATAAAAATTGCTCCATGGGACCAATATAACACCACCTTTACCAGCCCTTGGGGTAAATTTTCCTACAAAGTTCTCCCATTTGGCTTGTGTAATGCACCGGCCACTTTCCAGAGAGCTGTAATTGGTATTTTTTCTGATATGGTGAATGATTGTATGGAGATATTCATGGATGACTTTACACCTAATTTATGGTATTGATTTCGATGAAGATTTGTCTAATCTGGAAAAAGTGATCAAAATATGT
Organism: Picea engelmannii; assembly: GCA_009831015.1. Classification (NCBI taxonomy): domain Eukaryota; kingdom Viridiplantae; phylum Streptophyta; class Pinopsida; order Pinales; family Pinaceae; genus Picea; species Picea engelmannii. The sequence goes on along the minus strand of ML780999.1, from coordinate 355,401 downwards.
ATATAGTCTCATCTTTATTTAAGTACAGAAAAATGCCATATGATGATGAGCGAGGGTGTAGTGCTGGGACACTTCATTTCTTATGCAGGAATTCATGTAGACCCAGCCAAAATCCAGGTAATTTTGGACATTCCAACTCCATCAAATTAGAAAGAGGTAAGAAGTGTTTTAGGGCATGCTGGATATTACAAGAGATTCATTAAGAATTTTTCCAAACTTGCCTCTCCCTTGTTTTTCCTATTAACAAAAGATGCTGACTTTCATTGGACTGACAACTGTGAATTGTTTTTTGCAGATCTAAAACAAAAATTGTCCACAACTCCCATTTTGAGAGGGCCCAATTGGGCTCTTGCTTTTCAAATTTCTTCAGATTCCTCAGATATCACAATTGGTGTAGTACTTGGGCAATAGGAGGACAAAGAGCCCCATGCTATCTACTATATCAACAAGAACATGGCTCCTGCTGAATTAAAATATACAGTTACTAAAAGAGAATTCTTGGCAGTAGTTTATGCAATCAATAAATCCAGGCATTATGTCATTGGTTATCCTACTTTTATTCATATTGATCATACAACAATTAAATATCTGATGAATAAACCTATTACTAATGCCTGAGTAACAATATGGTTATTACTACTACAAGAATTTGACATCACTATAGTAGATAGACCAGGAAAAGAAAATGTGGTTGCTGATTTTCTCTCAATACTACATATAAATGATGATAATTCACCTGTAGATGATTCCTTTCCTAATGAACATTTGTTTGCAGTATTTTCTCACTCACCTTGGTATGCAGACATTGTTAATTATTTGGTTGCAAGGAAGGTACCTCCACATCTATCTCCTCAAGAAAGAAGGAAGATTATTCAAAAGAGTGCTCAGTATAGTTGGATAGAAGGATACCTTTTCTACACAGGGCTGGATCAAGAAATCAGGAGATGTGTAAGGGATGATGAAGTATATGATTTGTTGAAAGCTTACCTTGATGGCCCTTGTGGGGGTCATTTTGTTGATAAAAGGAATGGGCATAAAATTTTAAGGATGGGCTATTTTTGGCCCACCATATTTCAAGATGCCAAGAAATACGTCCAAACTTGTGACAATTGTCAATGAATGGGTTAGCCAAATCATCGGGACGAGATGCCTCTCCAGCCTCAAGTAGTGTTAGAGCCTTTTGAGAGATGGTCCATGGATTTCATAGGGCCCATTAACCCACCTTCTAATCAAAAAGTCTATATACTAGACTGTACAGATTACATGACCAAGTGGGTAGAGACAAACGCACTCATTAGGGCCTCAGAAGAAGTTGTCTTAGCATTCTTGTTTGAAGATATATTTGTTAGGTTTGGTGTTCCCAGAGAATTAATAACTGATGGAGGACCCCCTTTCACATCACATAATTTTGAAGCTCTACTCAGTACATATCATTTTTTACATAGAATAGATTCTCCATACCATCCACAAGGCAATGGCCAGGTGGAAAGCACCAACAAAGTTATCGAAGCCATTCTTACTAAAACAGTGAGAGAACATCATTGGGATTGGACTGACATATTGCATGAAGCTCTATAGGCTTACTGAACTACTTGGAGGAACACAACTGGTTTTTCTCCTTATGATCTGGTATATGGAAAAACCCTTGTTTTTCCCATTGAATTTGAAATCAAAACCTTAAGAACTACATCAGCAATCAACCTTGACGTGACTATGGCACAGAAGGCCAGACTACAGTAGCTCAATGAGCTTGATGAAAAGCGTTTCGATGTTATTCATCAAACCATGGTGATTCAACAACAAAGAACAAAATGGCATGACCGAGTCATCAAGAATAAATTATTCTAGAAAGGAGATTGGGCTCTGTTGTATGATTTGTGCTTTAAAGAATTTTAGGGTAAGTTGCATACACGATGGCTAGGACCTTATAATATAGACACTTTTTTTCCCAATGGGACAATTAGGATGATCACTATCAATGGATCCAATACACAGTTACATGAAAATGGTCATTGCTTGTGTCTGTATCAGCGACCATTGTCCAAGGCAGAATTCAAATCTAGATGTATAGCTAATACAGGTTATCAATTCTTATAAGGAAAGGAGCATGCTCCTTTCCCTTCTGAACCTTAGGACTTATTTTTCTCAGACCTTGTATATAAATAAACTCAGCAAAATTTGCATTTCTCTGTTTTTGTTTGAATTTTATATTTTTTATATTTCTTTAGTATGCTAATAAATTCATCCTTGAAGGGTATCTAGCAATTATGTGTGTCTAGGTGAATTCATGAACAACAAGACTGAGTATAGAAAAAGGAGCCAAATGATTAGTTTATGGAAGTTGAAAAACTTCCTAAAAACTAAGTGATTCAGCATTTGGCCGATTTCCATGCTGTTATACCCTTTTCCAATAAATTGGCCGATTTCCATGCGGTTACACCATTTTCTGATAAATTGGTTGATTTCCATGTTGTTACACCCTTTTCCGATAAAATGGTCGATTTCCATGTTGTTACACCCTTTTCCGATAAATTGGTCGATTTCCATGCTATTACACCCTTTTCTGATAAATTGGTAGATTTTCCATGTTGTTACACCTGTTTTTCCAATAAATTGGCCAATTTCCCTACCGTTACACAATGGTCGATTTCCATGTAGTTACACCATTTTCTTTTCCAACCATCTAATTTTCCATGTTGTTACACCTACCCCCACAATTTTGGCTGAAGTACTTGTTGATACACTGATAGTTGTTATTCTTTCTTGCCACTTCACTCTTTCTTTTTTGCATTTCTGCCAATGCTGCTACTCCATCTCTACAATCTTTCCATCCTGCAGTACTACTGATTTGTCCATACTACTGATATATTTTCCTCTTTCTCTGTCTGAAAGTGCTGCTTCAACATTTCTTGACTTCACATCCAGTGATTTCCAGCTGGTCAACTACAGAAAGGACTCCATCTCTTCTCCAGTTGTCATATCATCATTTCCCATGCTATCCTTCATCATTTCAGCTATTCCACGCGACTGAGATGGTAGTTGGATAGTGTCGTTACTCCGAAAAATCGTTATGTGTGGTAATATATGAGGTACGTGACTAATCCTACATGTTAAAGTAATGAAGATATAAAGGCACACTTTCCTATTTACTCACCAGTTGTCCTAATTCGATGCACCTGGAGCCAATCCGATTAGTTGGCAGGGGGGGGGGAATGCAAATCTAACCGTCCAATCCACATTTTATACTCACCTCCACCACCTTTTCGACCACACTTCTTTTTGCTGAGACATTGTATTATTTATGAAAAACACATTCAAAATTGGTGTGTCTCTAGTTTAGGCACTAGTTTCTCCTCCTACATGCCTGTTAGACTCTCAAGCAACATCATGAGAGGATCAACTATGAGGTATGAACTTGCAAATCTAAACACTTTGTTGTTACACCCAGAGGCCTACCAAATATTTCTCCAAGTCGACTGGATAGCATATTTCAAGAAGCTGTAGGGGTTTAATGAAGATGAGGTATTGGATTTTAGTCAAAATATCACCGAAGGATATTCAATGGTGAATGGGGTAAGGATTCCAGTGTCAGAAGAAATCATTTCTATTGTGACAGGGTTTTCAACAACAAGAGATCAATGGTTTAATAGAAAAACACATCTTTTGGATGCACAGAAGGGTTTTCTCATCGATAATGAGCAAGTTCAGACTAAAGGTAGAGGTCCAAATGCCAATTCCTTACCAGAGCCATGGGGGAAAGTCACAGAGTTTGTCAAAAGGTACATTACCTGCGAAGGTAGGTACCAAGTTGTTTATTTTCCTGATTTCATCTTATTATCACATCTGGGACATCAGAAATTCATAAACATTCCTTATTTTCTCCTCCATTCATTGCATAACATGGCTCATTTTGTAAAAAAATCCAAGAACCCCAAGAACTGCCTTTCTAATCACAGACTCATCGGACTATTAATTTGCAGAGGCATGGGAATTTCCAATAACCCATTACCTGTTGTATCAGACCAAACAGATTCTATACCTGTAGATATGATTTCCCCAGTACTTGAAAACACAATCCATGGACCTCTTTCTGAGTCCCTGTCCTCAGCTGCAACAACAGTCCAAACCCCTACTATCGCAACCTGTAAGATGACTAAAAGAATCAAACGCACAACCCGAGCCCATTCTAGCACCAACCAAACAAGCCTCGACGGAGTTGAATTGACACAGCCTGTAGCTGTGGTCAAGCCAACTGATGCACAACTAGCTACTAGACTAAGACTGCGACAACTATCATTGAAAAACTTCCCCTTGCTCCTAAAAAGAAAACCCCTGATCCTATCTCTGGATCACCTAGAAAGAGAACAAGGTCAGCACGGTCCACTGCAACAACAAGTCTGACTACCCCGTTTATTGTTGCACCAACAGTAACACAAGAGCCTCTTATTGCTACAACAACCATTCCATGCCCTACTATCACTGCCAGTGGATTAGCTCAGAAAAGAAAACATCCATTCAAGGGAAAAAGTTGGAAATACCTTGACCGAATTGCATCGAAAACCACTCAGAGTCCTCCTGCTGTTGTGATAGAGAATTCTACAGAGATACGTATACCAGGTTTTACTTTGTGCAAAGTAATTCAAGAAACTATTCTCTCAATTCAGACTGAATGTACTCAAATCGTAGCAGAATCATCGGCTCCACCTAATGATTCTGTGCAGCACACGTCAAGTGACAATGTACAGATCATCATAGACCCCATTATACCAGAATTTCCTCCTTGTGTGGTTGAGGAAGAACACCTTGTTCCTCCTCCAACAATGAAGAAGAAATCCCTTGCTTTCATTTCTATTTTACCTAGGAGAAGAACCAGGTCCAACGAGTTTGCAAAAGAAACAATTGGATGGCAAGATATGGAACAGTTTATTCCTATTCTTCATCCACTATCCTCTATGGTTGATGAAGGAAATGACACACAAGAACCAATCTCTTCCAGTAAACAAACAGTGATAGTAGAGAGAGCTGCAAACGATGGGACTAATCTACAAGAACAAGTCATGCAGGATGTAGATGTTCCACAAGAAACAATTGTCCAAGTTGAGATTGTTCCATAAGAACCAGTCATGACAGACACAGTTGTTACATAATATCTAGCTACTCTGCAATATTTTGTTCAACTAAAGGCAGTAATGCAAGAAACAGTTGTTCCACAAGCAACAACTATTGATAGTATAGCTACCACAGAAGAACCAGCAACACATAATACTGAGGATGTGCCACTTTCCCAATTGTTTGCCGAGATTGAGAGAAAGATCAGGAATACTAAAAATTCCAGAATTGTTGCACTAATAACAGAGAATGAAAGCCTCAAAGAAAAGTTAAATGCCCTAAAGCAAGAGGTGGAGGCTGCTCGACAAAAGAATCCAGAGGGGATCACCTTGGACATCCTAGCACTGACAAAAGATGTTATGGACATAAATAAAGAACTCATGTGCTTTGAGTGTAGAAACATTTACTTTGAGGCATGATATAAGGTAGTAAAAGTACCAGTTGTTGAAGTACCAACAACTCTCTCAGTCAAGACTGAACATGAAATTATTGCTCCACAAACACCAGTAAAACAGAGGAGATCTCAACATCATAAGGTAGATGTTGGTTTACTAGTAGCTTTCAAACAAGAACCTCTATTTCCCTCACGATGTGTTACTCAAGCAACTCAAACTGATTCTTTTCTTGAAGACAAATAAACTTAGACAGATTGTTGACACAACAGATTTTCTTTTTGACACAAAATTTTTCCATACAGGCACTTAGCATTTTATCTTAGCAATTTTGCATAGGAGGGGCCAGTTCCCTAATTTAGCTACAAAGTGAGGTTTGAATTTGTTTTTTCATGAGGACATGCAATGTCTTCTGTTGGGGGGCATGTTAGGACCCATAAATGTCCCTTTTTCACCACATATTTTGCCCACTCAACCTTATCATTTCCAAGCTAATGCCTACTATAATGCAGGCTAAGACCCTTTTTCCAAGGTATGAATCATTTATCCTGCTTTTATATTTTCATTTACTTAGCATGTTTGATTGGTAACGTTTCACATGTTTTACCCATAAAATTATTCAACTAATCATAAAAAATGAATAGAATAGCCAAGTCTTGAAGAATGGTCATTGCTGTTACACCAGCTGTTACAGCTATGCACCAATCTTGGAAGTTGTTACAGCTATGCACCAATCTTGGAAGTTGTTACATGTCTGCTACAACAGGTGCCACCAATTCTGTTGTTACATGACTGCTGCAACAAGTGCCACCGATTCTGTTGTTACATGAATGTTGTAACAAATGCCACTGATCCTCAAAGCTCTTACACCTACTGTTACATGTTTTGGCTTACAAGATCAGTTCTAGATCTTGTATTAATAATATCAAACAAACAGCTTGAGAATCGGGGATTCTCAAGGTTGTTCTGATTTTGTTTTAACTGAATGACTCTGACCTTAAATAACAGATCTTTTGCAATAAGAAGGGACATTTTTTTTACTGTGAGAAAGTGAAGTAAAGTAAAGCTTGTTGTATACAAACATTTTTGAAAATCAATAAAAGAGTGGATTGAGTTTCTTTAACGGACTGTAGCCTATTTCTTTGAGTGGATTGAGTGAGAAGGAAAGGGCCCACCTTCCTCATAGATTCCCCTCTGTTTTGAATTCTAGATTAGTTGTTTTAATATGAATAATTTATCTGTTAAACATTTCTAGAATACAATTGTTGTTACAGTCTAGTTCCCTCTGTTAGATGTGCATAAATTTGTCTCATGAGAACTAGAAGTCGATTGTTGAACACTGCTGGAGAACTTCTTTCCCTTTTTCTACATTAGATTAAAATCTTGTTCGAAGTAAAAGAAAATAAAAGTGTGAATTACTTTCTTGCAATAAGTAGATTTCGTTTATGCAAATAGTATAGAACTTCTTCCTACAAAAGTAAAATAGTAAGTTAGACTAGAGTAGGTAATCCAGGGTTCTTATACACTCATCAGTTTAGATTTCAACTATGATTTCAATTATGTAGAACTCCAGCTATATCAGCACAATTGTGTTAGCAATAATTTTTGTTTCTTTTTTTTAAAACTTCCCTACTACAATTAGATTAGTATTGCTTTCATAATATAGCATAGATTGTGCACAATTATCTTGAAATAATAGACTTCCCTAGGTTGACAATTTATATTGAACACCTTAATTTCTATTTATTTAGACAATTAAAGTGCCCAACAAGACCATGATGAGACCAACTCGTGAACCCACCGTAGATCAAGAATTTTTCTAAGTAAAGAAAAGAAAGAGAGGGTATTTACCTATATATATGTCTACAACTCTTTCTATCGATATTATATTAAAACAAAGGTCTAGACTCTACGAAATATATAATAGACACATGAACATCTCTCTTTGTACCTTCAAAAATTTTAGATAGGCATGCAAGGACCTATGTGTATTGAATTCATTATCACATATTAAAACACAATCAATTTCAATTGAAGTGAATGTATAGTGAGAAGCTGAGAAATTAGACAAACAATACATTAAAAAGCATAATATATTGGTCAATGCATGTCGTAAAATATTATATGAAATTCATTTTATTGTTCAACCTAAGCAAAAATGTCCACCGTGATCCAACTAACTCTATAACCCAAAGCTACCAATTAGTTAGATCTATGTGGTTTTATCTCTAACCATTTTTTATTTGGTGAGATCATGTGCATTAGCTCTACCCTCTACTATATACATCACTATAATACAAGGATGCAATGCAATAGTTATATGTGAAATTGACTCAGCAGACTATTTTGTTTAATTAGTGCTAGGTTAAATAATTGATCTTGCTGCAAAATATGTTTACCTTGGTATTTCCTCTATGAGATCTATGGATAATGCCTTTAGTGTTTAGGCCTCCCTTGTTCAGTTCTTGCAAAACCATATTAATGTGATAATAGGTTGAGATGATTTTTCAATTATTTATTCCTTAGGAAACAACCCAAGTCCCTTTTTAACAAACAATGGAAAGGACTAATTACTTTACAGCTCCATATTGTTAATTTTTCAATGATTTTAAAGGTTTGAATTCTTATCACCATGTGGTCATTACACGTTATTAATTGTTTTATGTCAAAGTGTTTAATCGATTTTGGTCATGATAAACATATGTATGTTTCATTTCAACATCACATGTATCTAGATAAGCATGACTATCAATATTTTTGGCATACAATATTACGACTCTTCTACACTCTTTTATTATAGATACTGACAATCTTTCTCACTTCAATTTCTTTATTTTTATCGATCGATATATCCATAATACATTATCCTAACTTTTGTTATTATTATTGTTGTGTCTAATTATAAATTGAGAATGATTCTATATGTTACACCTCATATTCACATTAGTGTATCCTATGCTTTATTTCCATATGTGGAACATCATATGAGTATATTATGTGCTTCATTGTATCATGATGAGAGAAAATTGTGGTTGTATTTTTACCATTGTATTGTATTGGACTATGCTAATATTTTCTATGTATTGGTGGCATAAATATGTAGTATCTCCATATCCCATGTGGTCGGTCATCACCCGTCCTTTTAGACCTCATTTAAATAAATGATTTGATTTTATGGATACGATTGATTTCCCCTTGATGTTGGTAACCATTCATCATGTCATGTATTTATAATTTGGGTTGGCATGCAACCATCTTGGGGTGGATCTTCTAGAACACATGATCTAGGGGAGCTACTAGTCTCTCTTACCCCTTTGCATATGATGTAAGAGTGTTACTCTTTGTAAAGGTTGTCACACCTATGTACAACACACTTATTTTATGCCTAATCATGGATCCTTATCTTATGTATTCATCACATTTTGGCCATCTACTATCAAATATGATTATATACATGCTCACTTAGTTTGACATTTCTCGAGGTGGACTTACAATTCTTGAGGAAGTACATGTATCCTGAGGCACTAGTAACACTCCCCAAGGAACATTTGGGATATTATTGCATCCATGTACATCCTCTACACATGCCACACTGGATATTCCATATCGCCCTCCTTTCTCATCACTCTTAGAGATGTTTCTTGCATGACTTGAGGGTTGAACTACACATGTGGGATATATGATAGCCATGGGGGTGTTTTTGAGTTGATTTGACTTGCAGAGGCATATTAATTTCCTTGTCGAGAATATTTTCTTATGATGATGGATTGGTCATACTTTGGAGAGCATATTTTGAGGTCTTATGAGCTTGATTGAGGGAGCCATCCACCTTTGAGGTTCCTTCTCCACCTTTTCATGAGATCATTCCACTTGAAGAAGATAGATGTGGGAATGTTTTTTGAATTAAAGGATACTACAACATGTTTTGATGCCTCCTCGCCATGGTTTCCTTGGAAAGTTGAGATAGAAGAGAAAATCACCTCCCCTTCTTATGGGATGTCCCCCTCTCATGACAGTTTTATGTACACGTGGCATCATTTGATTATGTTATGAATTTGTTTCCTTCTTTGTGTGGATGACAAGTCTTCTTGTTAGTCTCCTAGGATAATTATAGAGAGAAAGAGTTAACAAAGAATGAGAAGAATGTAGAAGCCTCCTCTATAAATAGAGGTTCTCCTCTCATTTTGAATTGTTGTGAATTGTTGGATATCATTTGTCACTACAATTAATAAAGAATGAGAAGGATGTAGAATCCTATATAAATGGAGGCTCTCCTCTCATTCCAAATTGTTGTGATTTGTTGGGTATCATTTCTTACTACAATTAATAGAAGATCTTCCTCTTGAGGTTTTGGTTTCAATTACTGGAGATTTCTCTTTCTTGGTTATCTTCTCGGTGCATTAAATATTTTTTATGGTGATTTAAGACTTCTTCTATCTTTCAAGATCAATCCATTTGAAGGGTTACTACACCACTTGGAGAGGATAAGTTTTAGGGTTTGTTCCTTCTTCTTTGTTATCTTGGGTAAGTGGTTAATCCATTGTCGTGTTTCTCTTCTTGGTTCCTTGGCAAGGGTTTTAAGTATTTTTTCAGGTTATAGTTGATCTTGTTGGTGAAGGTTTTTGACTTTCAGAAATCCCTTCTTGTAGGGCCTTGGTCCTATTATCTTATCTTGATTATATTGGAGATTATTCTACCTTTAGGGTAATAATCTATTACCCTAGTCCTTAATATAGAAGTGACCAATTTTTATAGGGACTTACTTCTTGACCCCATAAACTCAAATTAGATAAAAGAAGGCACTAGTCATATATCCAATAACCAACCAAAAAACCCTAAAAAAAAAACAAAAAAAAATTGTTGTTTATAACGAAATATAACGATGAAAAATAAACTAAAATTATTTATTTAGATTTATTTCATTTTCTAGTGTAAATTTAATGGATTATTAATTTCCTAGAGAAATTTATCCTAGGGTTTATGCTTAATTATTGATCTCTAACCCTAAGGATACAAATACTCCCTATTGGATAGAGATTTAAGGTGTTATATAACATTTTTTGGGTTGACATAAGGTGATTCTCAAATCTAGAAATTAAATTGCAGCATTAAATTTCAGATTTGGTGAAACCCTAAGGCTAGGGTTTGGTGCTTCAAGGTGTTTTCTTTCTCATTCCTAGCCTTTATTTCAAATATGTATTATTTAAAAAGATTATTTTACATATATAGAGGTGATATTGATATCTAAGGTGCTTATAATTGTTTATCTTTTACTTAGAGATTTTATTTGGTGAATTCCAAGTGATAACTTGTGAAACCCTAGGGGGATTCACCATCTATTTTGCAAGTTCATTCTTAGTTAATGTTCATATATCTTTAGAAGTTGTTTCTAACACTTGTTTGGATGTTATTTATTAGAATATCTATTTCCCAAGTGAAAAAATCAATTATGTCTTTCTCTCTTGTGCTTAATCTCACTCTTGGATGGTAGTTTCATGACCTAAATCTAAAATTTCTACATTTTTTTATTTATAAATCTGATTTAGTGGTGAAATGACAACCCTAAGATTATCCTCTGTTAGCATATAATTAAGTGGTAAACACATGAAAAAATTGCACCTCTAATTTATGCTAAATGTTGATGCAGGAGCATCACCTCCAAAGTCAAAGATGCAAGCATGGAGGCAGGGACATGACATCTTAGCATTTAATTCAGAATTAAATCAAGTTGTTGAGATATTTTGGAAATAAATTTTTTAAATATGTCATGTTTGTAAATTCATATAGGACTGTAAGGGGTTGCATATATAGAGTGTTGGCTCTTATCTGGCAATAACTAGTAGTTATTGTAATAGGACAAAGTAGGTAACCATTAAGAGTTTGATAGGATAGGTTGCAGAAAAGACGAGAGAGCTCGTGGAGCCAGTCCTTAGATAGTTGTTTTTGTATTGTAATAGAATATGAAGAATGGAGAGTAGAACATAATAGGATAGAAGAAAGATGTAGTGAGGAACTGCAAGATTATGTAATTTGTTTCATGAATGAATAGAACAGACAGAATTTTCCCAAACATTATACTGTTTTCATTTTAATGTGTGATTGAATGAATGTTGCATTTTTTGTATGCCATTTATTTCATTTCGTTCATGTATGATTGTTCAAGAAGTTGATTGTATGAGTTCGTGACGAAATTGGATAAGTTTCAATTGTTTCTCTTCTGAAACTCATATGCAAGGTGTGCATCTCTAATGCAAGGAGTGCGTCGACTGAGTCTCAGATTGACTCAGAAGAGTTTAAAGAGAGAGCAAAGGAAAATTACAATAGGTGAAAGGAGTGCACAACTTCAAGAAGCAACCAAGCGTCGAAGAACCAGAATAGAGGAACACCAGGAGGGCAAGAAGAATATATTTTCAAGAAATTCTTCAGAACTGAGTCATCGAAATCCATGAATGCAAGGAGTGTGTGGGAAGTTGAAATCCTTTAAGGATCAAGCTCATAAGGAATAACAGTTTTCATAAGTGTTGACGAGATCCAAGAGTCGGACTTGTAGGAGGAGAAAAGGTCGAGACCTTTGAAGATTGAGAAATATTCTAAGTCAGAAGAAATAAGAAGCTCAGTAGGAGGAGTGACAATAGTCATTGGATCACAGTGACAAGGATAAAAAATTGTCTGATCAGATCAAGGTGCACGAGCCTTATCACTTCGCACATGCAAGAGAGAGAACTTACCAAATTTATGAAGTCCTAAAGTAGTTTGGGACCATCCATCGTCAAGGAAGACAGGTGGCACGAGATCCGCAGCTCTAGGAGTTGGTGGACGAGGAGGAGGTTAAATAGCCGAAGTGGGATCCTGACCATTGATATCCAAAAGATATGTGTTAGTAGATTGTGAGTTCAAGAGGAGGCAAGTTTGAGAATTGAGATTCATGAAGTTCGGAGAGCCAGAAATCCAAAGTAAATCTCAATCGTCCGATCAGCTGAAGTGAATCTGAGTCATCAGATCATCTGAAGTAAATCTCAAGTGTCAGATCGCCAAAAGTAATTCATATTTGTCTGATTCAAAAGATACGTGGCGCAAATCTATGAACTCGGGGTAAAGTACTGAAGTAATTCATAGCCGTATTATTCAGAGGAGACATGGTGAAAATCTTTGAATTTCGGGTAAACATCCGAAGTAATTCATACTCGTCAGATCTAGAGGAGATGTGGAAAAGATCTAAGAAATCTGGGTAAATACCCAAACCAATCCTTGATCATCATATCCAGAGGAAAGGTGGCATAAATTTGTTGATTTCAGGTAAATATTTGAAGTAACCCTCAGTCATCTGATCTAAGAGGACACGTGGTGGGAATCTACATACTTTGAGGGGGAGTGAAGTTTGAGATTTGAGATCTCAGAAGTCCGGAGACCCGAAGGAGATCTCGACGATTGATCGAAAAGAGGGCCACAAGAGAGTTGATCTAGTTGAAAGGTTAAACACCTAAAGTAAACACAGGGTCATTGATTAAGGAGGACAGGTGTTTGCATATCATCAACTTCAGAAGATTGACGTATGGAGGAAAGCAGGGTTTGAGAGTTGAAAACTATGAAGTCCAAAGACGTGAAAGGATTGCAGTTGTTGATATGAGGAGGACACATGTTAGTGGATTATAGCCTTTGGATAAAATCCATTGAAGGAAGGGGTTGAATTTTGAGAATTCCGAAGTCCAAAATTCTGAAATGATCAACACCGTTGATTGAAGAGGACGTATGGGAGAAGATCTAGTATTGAGGGAGAATATAGGGTTTGAGAGTTGAAACTCCCGAAACCCAAAACATGAAGGAGATCACATATGTTAATTCAAAAGGGGTAGGTCTAGTCCATAGATTAGGAAAGGGCAGATATGAATCACCATTTTAGAAGTACCATCAAGATCGGGACATCAACAATCCTGTAGCATTGCAAGGACATGAGTTATGTGAACTTTCAAACATTGAGGGTGGGTCACAATCCAGACCATGGTTTTGGAAAGAGGACACGTGGAGTGTTAAGTACCAATACCAAATCTGAAGATATAATCACCACAAATACTGAATACACAATAGATCCACAAAGCAAAATAGAAGAAACCACACTTTATTAGAAAAAACCCTTGAGGTAGGGCAACACCATACAATGGATCCTATTATGGAAGGGATCCTCTCCTGTTCACTTGCCTCTTCGAGGGGGCATCCTCCTATTGAGCTATTGCTCCAAACACAATACTTCTCTTCATGTCTCATTACATTGTTTGAACCCCTTTATATAGTGCTACCATCACCTAAGAACATTCTAGAGGAGAAATCTTCTAGAAGTAGAACCTTCTAAGAAGTCCTCTTACATTTATTATATCTAACCATCATAGTGGGTCTTATTTAATAATATAGTGGACCTAGTCCACCTTACATTGAATGACCTCCACTATTATCACTATGGGCCCTTTGGGCCCCCCCACTACCTCTCTAGCTACCTTACATTCCATTCCCCTTATGAAAGCATTGTCCTCAACGCTTGATGTACAACCATATACCAGGGTCCCATGGATAATTGTGGACCGTAATGCTGAAGAAGACTGAAGAACCAAAGTCCCATGTAGAAAGGAAATCCACCATGTTGAAGTAGTCCAACCACCATTGTAAGCTCGAGTCCCATGTCCAAGTGCTTATGTGAACTCCCCGTAGAAGATTTTGGAACCCCATAACCAACTCCAAATGATGCTCCAAAGACTGACACCTATCATGTGGATCCAAATAAGAAGATCCATCCACATAGTGGAAAAGGGTCGTAGCAGAATATGGAAGGAATAATACCACTGTAGAATATGCAGACTGAACGCTGGTAACTAGCTCCTAATCTGGGACATTGATGTTCTCTACAGAAGGTGGAGTAGAGTCATCAAATAAAATATGGAAGTGGTTGTCATCCCAGAAATGAAAACTATCCATATACCAATCATCAAAATCGTCCTCAAAATCATACCACACATATCTTTCTTGATTATATTCATTCATGAGACCCTCCATAAGAAATCTCTCCTGCATGTTATTCAATAAATTTTGAATATTATGAAAACTATCATTGAGGCCATCTGTGATGATATTTGTGAGGCTGTCTGTGAGGCCTTGTGCTAATACATCCAATCTCTCATCCAATGTGTGAAACAATTGGGCTTTGAATGATTCAATAATTTCTTTCAGGTTTTGAGAAGAAATAGCCATCTAAAAACCCAAAAAATAGACCCAATAAGTTTCGGCAGAAAATCACGGCTTTTTCTGGAAAAACCCTAAAAACTGTTGAACTTCAAATGCTCATAACTTCACTTCCCGGACTCCGTTTCGGATGATTTTTTTTTTTTTTTGAAATTGGGTGAAATTGTGAGAGGAACTCAGATCTGTAATTTATTTGAGAATATTCAGCCTCCAAATGCTACAGAAATAAAAATAAATCGTGCCGCCGTCTGTAGAAAAAACGTTGAAAAATTGCATATTTTAAAACCTCAATATCTTGACCTTCCGGACTCAATTTCAGTCAATTTTTTTTTTAAATTGGGTGTTTTTCTGAGAGGAACTCAGATATACAACCATTTTCTGTAAATTTTTCACCAAAATATACCAAAAACTTCGATAATGTCGCAACCCTCTTTTTTCTGCTCCGAAAAAAAATCTGCAAAAATAAAAAATATTTGCCCACAACTCCGGCCAAGGAAAGTGCTCTGATACCAATTGTTAAGTGTCTAAACCAGATCTGCAAATATAATTCATAAATAACCAAGAATAAACCATAAACCATTCACCATAATAATGAACACAAGAAATATCCAAAACCCTTTAGGTAGGGTAACACCATATATTAATCCTTATGGAAGGATAAAACTCCTCAAGCAATACTTGCTTGTACAATCACAATATTCATCACTATGTTTCATTACATTGCCTAGAATTATTTATATAGCTCTCCCTATCTCCTAGGAACCTTCTAGAGATCCTTCTCACATTTATTACATCCAACTACCATAGTGGGCCTTTATTAATATAGTGGACCTAGTCCACTTTACATTGAATGACCACATTCCCATATATTAAATGACTTCCACTAATAACACATAACTACATTCCCATTGGGTACCTCCCTGGGTACCCCATATTACCTCCCTAGGTATACCACACAGAGTCAGAGAACAACTATAGAATGGTATCCAGAAATATAAGAACAGAGTTGATAAGAAGAGGAGAGAAGTTCAATTCGAAGTTCGAGATGAAGTTTTAGATCATTTGAGAAAAGAGAGGTTTCTAAGGGGGACACATAACAAGTTGAAGATGAAGAAGATAGGACCATTCTTGTGAGTGGGAAATCCCTCTACGGACTAGCACTTAGGGTTTTATCAAGCATGCAAAAAAGACCTAAAGATTCCTACTTTCTACCGTCATCCTAGACCTAATCCCCATTATTCTTAAGAAAATACGTAGTTAAGAAAATCAAGTGAGCATACCTTATTTCAGGTGTTTGATATCGATCCTTCTTCATGCTTGGTCACTCTTTGACTGCAACTCTCCTCCCAAGGCTAACCTACATTCACACAAGACAAACAAAGAACTCCACATGCATTTGATCTACAGATTAATGGGTTAGAGATTTAATCAATATGTACGCAATAAACCATGAAAACCTCATATGGTGGGATGGGAAAAGTACTTCTTTATTATTAACTTCAATAAATCAACTTATAATGATGAAGCCGACCACTGCTCCATGAACCTAGTCCTGGGCTCCTATTCAACTGTCCTCTAACTTCTTTGCTCTATACTTATCTTTGCACAAGAATGGCTAAAGGTTGGGACAAAGGGAATGCACAATCAGGTATAGTTTCTTTACTATGATTCTCCTCTTCCAAATGGGACCCCTAACCCTTCTTTTATAGGCTAGAAGAAGCTAGGTATATGGTCGAATTTCCGACCATGCATGGCCGAAAGGTTTAGTTAACTTACCCAAAGTTGTGTGTTTCGTCAACAACTTTCCTTTTTTCATGATTTTGTAGGTACACGCGGGCTGTCTTGGGTCAGCTAGCGTGTACACACGTGCAGTAATGTAGCAGAGCATGTGGGCCTTTATAAAAGGGGTTTTTAAGAAGAGTTGTTCAATAGTGTTTTGGAAAAGAAGGAATCTGAGATGGCCTGATGCCAAGTAAGCATGTCTAGTGAAAATTATGGTTATAACAGATGCCCCCTAATGTGTGAGGTTAGAAGAGCATCTGACGGCCAAAATACATTAACAATCTTTACCAATATGCCAAACAAGTGATCCCAAGGACCAGAAATCAGGAGGTGTTGTTTGCAAAATAATAATTGTCTCATCGAGGCAGGTATACCCATGCTCAGGATAAAATAAAATCATCTCTACCAATCAAATACACTGTAGATCCATGTCATATAACTATATAAAGTGTATCCACGAGCAATACACAGTGGAGCTACATCTTAAAATCAAAAAGATATACGTGTAGAGTATCCATTTTCTTAGAAGATGATAAGGCCTGATGGTTGGAGACGATGTCTTCAGAGCTCGAGCAACAACTTCAAAATATTCAAAACTCGAGTAGGAGTGTAATATGAGTGTACGACTTCACTACCTAGAGGTCTTTGATGGCTCGTCGGTCATGGACTAGAGAATCTTGATGATCAGACTGAAGGCTTCATTGATTTCGAACAAATACTTGATTGGACATTCAAGATGGTTGGGTATGAGGGCAAGAGTCAAACTGCAAAGGGGTCGACTCAAGCTTGGTAAAAACTCCCCTTGGACAATAGCACGACAAATGATGAGACTCAGGTAGCATGGCATTAAAATAAGTTTACGAGGCAGGAGGCAACACAAACTCTCCATATGTTTGGAAGAATAACCAAATGGAGGACGACACAACTCTATGTAGTGAGAACAACTTCCTAAGGTCGTATTAAATCCCATAGTTTGAAGAACAAATGGACAGATGTGCTTTATCCAAGGGCGACTCATTACGCTGCCAATAAAAAAAATACTTTTCCCTTCCTCTTTTTGGGGTATATTTGATTTTTTTTTGTCTTTTTCAATAATTTTGGAAAAAGAATAAAAGAATGTTATGTTACAAATGAGGAACAAGTGTTGCAAACATACAAGTTCAGGGTGCAGGGACAAGACTGATGTTCAAAGTAACGACACTCGAGAAAAATCCTCTAGGGACCAAACGTGTCAAGACGCAGAGGCAAAGTGCTACAGAGCTTGTGTATAAGGCATGCTTTAGATGGTTCAGTTGAGAGAAACATGGAGTCGGCATTAGGCCAAAGACGTGGGTATGCAAATGCGATTAATACAAAACACAATGGTAACGTCCTTCGATGTGAGTTTACGAGCCCAGAGAAGGTAAGCTCAATGGTTTTTCATATTTAGAGAGTCTGAAAAAATGTAAAAGGAGACTCCACTGGGGTACCTTTTTCGAAGGTAGTCTAGTCAGTTTGAAAAAGGGGTAAACTAGCACCGAAAAGACGTCTCTTCAAAACCATTTTAACAAGTGTGATAAAGACAAGATCACTTGGCCATTTTTTCATTTTTAAGGAGTCTGAAAAAAGATTAACTATGGACTCTGTCGGGAATGTTCTTCTGGACCATTTTAATGAGTGTGAAATAATAAGGTCACTCGACGATCTTTTCAATTTTAGGGAGTTTGAAAAGAGCTTAACTATGGACTCTATGGGGCTTCCTTTTTCATACATTTAGTCCCTTAAGCCCGAAAAAGGGTTAAAATGATACCTGAGAGTACTCTTCTATAGAATTGAAGTTCCTTAGAGTATACCTTTGTTCGTACAGTTGACCGTCCAGACCAAAAAAGGGGTAAACTACCACCGGATAGACGTGACTTCAAATTTCAGTTTAACGATCATGAAAGACCACAAGATCGCTCAACAATCTTTTCATGTTTAGAGGGTCTGAAAAGGGCTTAAAAGAAGACCTGTTATGTTTTTTGGGAGCCCCGAGGGTGAGGTCAAGAGTGAAAATAAATAGTGCAAATGAGGCTCAAACTCGTAATCAGGAAAAACAACAAGGACTCTCGAGCCTACATTCATTAGTGACAGTATGGACACCATAACGCAACCAGGATCCACCTAGGGCATCCATGTTCTAGTAAGCTCTACCACCAAATTGTGACACTTCTAAAGAAACAATGATGGTTCTGTGTCACAACCTAATGGGATCAATCCTATGGAAAAGGGATAAAGACAACGAGATACAAAAGTCAAGATGGAAACCTAACCTACATGCTCAAGTTGATCATTTGAGGTTTTTCCCATGGACCGTCAAAAGCGACCCAAAACTCCAAAAAAATGTCTTGATACCCGATCATACCCTTCCAACGCAACTCTTGAATCGCTCTAAATGGTTTTTGGTTTAAAGAAAATGATAAGGGGGGCCAAAAAAGTGACAAAAAGGAGCCAAAAAGTCTATAAATAGAAGTTGGTAGCTCATTATCACCATTGCTGATTTGGAAATTGACTTTGGAGCAAAAAAAAACCTTTGATAAAAGTGGTGATTCCGAGAGCTACAGTGGACGAAACGACCATCTATCTGGACCAATTAAGTATAAACTCTCTCCTCTTTCAATTTAAATCTTTATTTATGCTTTGGGGTTCAAGTTTTGGGGGGGCGTCGACCTTCAAAAGGTCATCCCTTGGTCCACGTGGGTTGTCTTATGACAGGCCACGTGTACACTCGGGCAAAGGAAAAATTGCATGTGTGTACACACAACTGTCATCATAACAGCCCGTATGGACCCCTTTATTTAATGAAAAAATTTAAAAACAACAAGGGTTAACCCTCCTGAACTTGGTGTTTTGCAGGATGTATTTTCACTAGAGGCAAAGAGAGAATGAGGAGGTTAGTGAGTTGGTCGGGGAAGACCCCAATGTTGTTGCTACCTTAATGCAATGTGGGTTGCTCAAGTTCTTCTTATGTCCTTTTATGCAGGCACAACCTAGGCTACTGAATGCCTTGGTTGATTATTGGAATCCCAACACAAAGGCCTTTATGTTAGAGGGGCAGTAACTGGTGCCTACGATAGAGGACATATATTTTTTGACTGGCCTCTCTAGGAGAGGGGAACCAGTCAATTTCCGTACATTTCCTTCAGGGCCTCATAACATATTGGAATTGATAGGACTTTATTGTGAGGCTGGTACAAACTGATTGAGCTCACAGGTGCCCATAAGCAAGATCACAAACTTATCACTATAGGCGATTGTGTTGCTTATTGGGAAGATGATTGGTTCTGTGGCTCTACATCAGGCATTCCGTGCATAGATGACCTATGCAGTCCAATGCTTAAATGCACAAATAATTGACTAGAGCACTACATTGCTAGATTGTATGAAGAGGTAGCTGACAGATTGTCAGTCATGGATGCAAAGGAACTTTAAGTTCGGGACGATTCTATGCTCTTTCTTCTTTGAAAGAGTTTTGATTTTTAGTCCTTGAGTGTTGGTATGAGGAAATCAGGCCTCTCTTCCTGCGGTTTGTAGATGGGCAGTGTTACTACCACGACAGGGTGGTGGAAGGACCAATAAGTCCTTTGATGATGATTTCTTTGCTTGGTTGTTGTGACAGATCCCAGTCATAGAGGATTACCCTTATGTTGGGATTGATTTCTTGAGAGATCCTGAGATACCGGTACCTCCTAGCGAGGAGCGAGGAGAGATGGGTAAGTTTGCATCGGTTTTTTTTTTTTTTCGTGAAACATATGTAATTTTTATGTTGTTTTTTATATATATCATTTTTTTTTATACCAAAGTATTTGACAAATATGTGTCTCTTATGTGCAGATGTGGGACCAGTGAAACCTACGGATTATGTGAGGAACAGGCGTCATTCTCGGCCAAGGGCCGCACCTGCCACCGCAAGGGGACTAGCAACAACAGGAGAGCTTCTAGTCAGTGAGGCTGAGAGGGTTTTGAGACGAGTCAAGCAAAAATTTACCTCACTCACCTGCACAGTTCCTATGGTAGAGATTGAGGATCTGCCACCATCTATGTAGCCTCATGTAGTGGGGGCACCATAGACGTGGGTCCGACTATTGTGGCATTTGGAAAATGTTGTTGATCATTGTAAAAAGTCCCATAGGCCCTGACCTTAGTTAGTCTAGAATTTTCATGTGCCAAGAGCACTACTTGTATATATTTTTTGAGGGCATAAGACCCATGACTCGTTACCGGTCATACTTGTGAGGTGCTTGCATCCACCTATGTACTCTGATGATTATGATATTATATATGGATTTTTATGTCTTTTTGTGTCTTATGGATCATATTTGCCTTTAAAAATGTATTTACATGTTTATGTGTATGTCTTTCTATATGTGTGCGAGATGCCAGTCTAAAATTTGATTAGCTAGAGTATCTGTAATTTGGTTTAATCTCCTAGGAACATGAAAATATGTAATATAATCAAAGGTTCATTCTAAGAGATGTACCCTAAGGAATCGTCGATGTAAAGTCAGATCATGAACACGGTAGACTCTATTTAACTGAGACACAACTAGTTGAGCGTCTAAATAGACCCAAAGATGAGAGATACCAAATGAAAGGGTGTCACGAAGCAATTCAATAACTGCACTGTACTTGGCAACATTGTTTGTGGTGTCACCTAAGCATATACCTCCGAAAGATAATAACTGGCCTCGAGGTGTAAAAATTACCCAAGTTGCAGAGGCAAGCTTCTGAGTGTGATGGCTAGCCCCGTCTGCGTACCCAATGAACACCTCTGATTCACTTGACATCTACCACAGTGACGAAAGATAACATAAAAAATTACACGTCCATAATACTAAAAGAAACTAGAAAGTAATAGTACAAAGACTATACATATGTTACAAAAAGTTACCCAAGGTGACCTACCTATGAGTAATACTTCTTGAGGTAGAGCCCATTTCTAGGCTCCGCCAAAGCATTTCCCTCAAATTTGACCAGATGATAAGAACCCTTTTTTAGAACCTCTTTTATGATGAAAGGTCTAAACCACATGGGTTTGATTTTTCCTGCCCCCAAGGGGTCCTTATCTTGGTCATAGACCAAGACAAGGTCACCTTCAGAGAAAATATGAGGACGAACAGACCGATCATACTGACACTTGACTTTATGTTTGTGAGCCTCGTTGGCTAGGACCGCATCATGACACTGCTCATTGAGCTGCTCAAGTTACAATAACCATTCTTCAAGTGGAGAAGTGTCTGGAAATAACTGTACTGCCAACTTTAGGGATGGGATTTGACATTCGATAGGCAATATTGCTTCCAACCTACAAATGAGTTGAAAAGGTGAGAAATCGGTTGCAGTCTTAATAGACGTTCGGTAAGCCCATAATGTCGAGTATAACATCAAATGCCAATTTGACTTGGCTGAGTTGATCATTCACTGTAGGATGTTCTTAAGAGATTTATTTATAGCTTCCACCTGACCATTTTCTTGGGGGTAGTAGGGTGATGAATGTTCTTTCCGTAGCCCAAGATTTGATGTTAACTCAGTCATCATATGGTTCTGAAAGTGACTTCCATGGTCAGTGACAATCTCTATCGGGACGCCGAACCTTGCTATTATCTGGTTGGATAAAAAGAGAGCTGCAGTATCACCATCATCTTTAAACGTTGGCATAGATGCAACCCACTTCATGAAGTATTCTACAACTATAATGATATAACGATGCTTCGTTGATGAAGGAGGGTTGCATGTAGTGTAATCAATCCCCCACTTGGTGAAGGGACCAACTATGATGACAGGAAACATGGGAACGGGATGTGCCCTCATCTTCCGAGAGAAGATCTGACATGGGTGGCACTTCTTGACCGATTTGATACAATCTTTGATTAGTGTCAGCCAGAAGTAACCTTTTTGTAAAATATTTTCAGTTGTTGCCAACCCAGAAAAATGACTGCCACATGCTCCGATATGGCAATCATTAAGCACAATAACTGCTTCTTCGTGAGTGAGACATCGGTGCAGGATGCAGTCTACACCCCTTCGATACAACGTATCATTGAGTATGACATAATTCTTGGCTTGATGGCGTATACGGCGATGCTCATTACGAGAAGCAGAGGTGGGGCACTTCAAAGTATGAAGATAGATAAGTATATCTCCATGCCAGGGATCCGAATATGTGATCAAAAACATATCTCCTCTGATAGGCGAATCTTCAGGAAAAACATCAACTGACTCAACCGAAAGTTCTGAAATAAGTTCTGCGAAGACCAGTGACTTTTTGGATTTCATTGAAACGAAATCTAAGTCAAATTCCTGGAGGATGACTATCCATCTAATGATCTTTCCACCTATTACTTGTCGTGTCAACATGTACTGAAATGGATTCACAATAGCAATGACGGTGGTCTTTCGAAACAGAACATAATGACGGAACCATTGAACAACATGGACTGTTGCCAATGCAAGTTTTTTGATATGAGAATAATTGAGTACCGGTCTGACTAGGCCTCAGCTCAGGTAATAGATCACATATTCTAAGAACAAATCATCTTCCTAAACTAAGACCATGTTGATGGTTGACTCTACTATAGCCAGGTATAATAAGAAATCTTTGTTATAGTTAGGTGGCCGAAGCAGAGGGGCAGTTGTGAGGGCATGTTTCAATGCTTTGAAAGAGCGTTGAGTGGCATCGTCCCAATAAAAAAGAACTTATTTATTCAGTAAGCGCATAAATCCCTTTGTGATCTCGGCTTAATTAGCGATGAAACTCCTTAAAAAATTCTCCTTGCCCTGTAGACTCTGAAGTTGAAGGATTGTATGTGGGGGAGGCAATTGAATTATTGCCTCAACCTTGAGAGGATGGATCATGATCCCTATTGTTGACACTATTAAACCTAACAAACGTCCTGATGTTATGAAAAAGCTGCACTTGTTTGGATTCAAGCGAATCCGGAAGTAGTGACACTGCTCAAAGACAATTCGAAGGTGTGTGGGATGATCCATTCTCTTGCAAGATCGAGATGCTAAATCATATAAATAGGCCTCAACTATATGCTTGAGATCATGGAAATAAAAACACATGGCCCGCTGAAAGGTCGCTCTCGCATTTTTGAGACCAAAGGGCATCTTACGATATGCAAATGTACCCCATGGACAAATGAATGTTGTTTTATGGTGGTCTTCGGGTTTGATTTGTATTTGATTATATCCTGAAAAATAGTCCATGAAAGAGAAGGCCTTGCAACCTGCACATTCATTAATTATCTGGTCGATGAATGGTGTGGGAAAATTATCTTTTAGACAGGCCTTGTTCAAATCACAGAAGTCCGTACATACACGAATCATGCCCTGTTTCTTATTGACTGGCACAAGATTTGACACCCATTCGGTCAAATGGATAGGATAGATAAAACCGTCTTTTAGCAGTTTCTCAACTTCAACCTTAATGGTTGTTGCTTTCCTGGGATTAACTGGATGAAGCTTCTATCGAACAGGCTTGGCATCTGGATAAGTTGTGATTTCATGTTCGACTATTTTTGGATCGATGCCTGGAATTTCCTCATAAGACCAGGAAAACACGTTGCGGAATTGTTTAAATAGATCTATGTAGATTTGAATCTCTCCAGGGGAGTAGTTAGCTCCAACGAAAACATTCTCCACGATGCCAGGGATTCTAGAGGTGTTGATCAATATGGTTTCAGAGATGGTTTCCATATTACCCTTGGAATAAACCTCATGTGTAGCTAAAGGATTAATAGGACAAGGCCTATCTCTAGTCATAGTCAAGGTGAATTATTCGGCTTCAATTCTTTTTAACTCTGAGAGGAAGTATGATCTATGATGGAGATCATCCCAAGGTTTGTCCAGACTAGTCATTGCTTCAATTACTACTTCGTCGGAGGGCAAGACTAAGTCTAAAGAATCGATGTCAGCGAGAGAACCTTGAGCCCAAATAGGCTCTACAGGAAGATCTAACTCTTGTGTAGGAGTTGGATCTGTGTTGGCCGAAGCTTGATGGACTAAAGAGTACGCTACTTCAACTAAGGACAAGGGCATGGACATGCCCGGGTGCCCTATCCCTTCCATCGTGACCAATGGGGAAGGAAGTATCCACGGATCATTGAAGTAAGTCATGCAAAATGACGAAACTTGGAAAATATCCACCTTATGGTGGTTGGATATGAACTTGACATCACCTTGAGGGGGTGGGTAATCGAAGGTACCCATCAGAGATGGACACAAAACAACCCCTATGTTGACTACACCTAGTTGGGGATTATCAATCATCGGGACCACAGATACCCCCAATGAAGGGTCAGGTCTGGAGAAAGACAACTGATCAATGGTTACAATTCGGTCCTCATGTGGAAACAATAAGACCCGGAACACTGTAGAAACCACTGCTTGCATGGTGTAAGTCCAACTCCTTCCTAACAAGATATTGTAGTCAAGGGACACATCGACTACTTCTTCCTTGACACACATGGTCTTCCCTCCTAACTTCACAGGGAAAGAGGGAATGATACCATGTGGTTGGAACAAACAACTGTCAAAAGCAGTGAGAAGAGTAGGTGACAGAGACAAAACAGGATAGCCAATGGCCTTCCAACATCCCAACGACATAACGCATGTTGAGGCACCCTCATCAACCACCGTGCGGAAAATATTCTGAGTAAAATTTTTCATGGGATGAGACATTACTATCTAAAATGCTATGTGGTAAGGCAGACAAGGTTTTAAGTTAGTTGTATCCAGCATTATGGTACCTGGATTACAAGTCTCGGTAGATCCTAAAGCGGCTAACAAATCTTTCCTTTGGGAAGGGCAGCTTTGGAGGACCTCCAAAGAGGACATCGCACAAGGGGTTTGAGACAAATCCTCCACCACAAAATAGTTCTAGGTGGCCCCTGCATTCGGGTTGTGAGAATATTTTTTGAACATGCCTTTTGGGATGCGTGTCATTGTTTCACCCAAAGTCTTATTGATCTGTAGAGGAAGAGATGGGAGTTTGGCTTCTTATACCTTCTTAGAATTTCTTGGTTTACTGTAGTCATGTTCTCTGGTTGATATAAAAGAATCACCCTTCATCATATACACATTCATGGATACGGGATTGTTCGAAGACAGAGAGAGTCCTTGACTGCCCCCTTCCACACTTGTAGAGGCTTGGGTTAGGTTTTACCCATGTTGAAATGGATTGGTTAACATAGCAGGTTGTTGCTATGTCACAAACTTTTGGGCCTCTGCAAGCCAAGAACATTGGTGGGTCAGGTGGTCTTCCACGCACAGGTTGCATGGATACCTCGCCTTTCGTTTCTCAGTGGTGCCCTCGCCAGCATTATTAGTGGGTTTATTATCCCCCTTACCCTTCTTACATTGTTTTTTCTTTCCTTCAGGCTATTGTGTGGCCTTTGGATTTGTCGATTCCACTATGTGTACATCCACCGTTTGGGTAGGGGGAGCAGCCAAAACAGTAGTTTGGTTGGCCGTTGTGTGTTGTATAGACAATTGTTGCAATTGCTTCATCAGTTTCTCAGCGGGATTTGTTTGTGTTGAACCAACAATACCATCGGCATGTGATCCAGCTCTCTATCTGGTTTTATCAAGTATTGAGCATGGTGCATCTGGCAAGATCTCGTATAATAAACCAGACTGAGAATAGATTAACTCAAGCTATTGAGCTCTCATGATGACGTCTTCTTCAAAAAAAACTCTCGACATCGCGATGTCTTTGGATAACTATGGAACCAAAGACTTAAGGAACCACTCGAGCAAGAATAATGGTGGGACTAGCACCTTAATTAAACTCTTCCAGTGTCTCCATTCTCGTATGTGATCAGAGATATGGTCTACTTTTGTCTGTGCGAAATTGGCCAGCAATTCTGTGCCAGCGACGTATCTCATAGGTAATTAGAAATGGTTTAGGAAAGCCATTGCCAATTTGCCGAAGGAAGAGTATCTTGAGCAGTCGAGCTCAATGTACCATTTCATGACACTCCCAATGAGAGTACATTGAAACAATCGCAACTGTATGGAGTCATCTTTCAATGAGTTAGATGAGAACCAAAGATGGAAGGTGGTCACATGATCTCCTGGATCTTCTTTAGGCTTGGCTTCAAACTTTGGTATGTTCGAAGGAAACTTTGTCGGCATAGGGGGCCAACAAAGATCGTGAAAGATAGGGTCATTCAACAACCTTGTTAAGTCTAGAAAATGCAAAGTTGTCAGGAAAAGTAGTTTGGGTTGTTGGTGATAACCATGGAAAAAGGCACCCGAGGTTTGACTGGCACCAGGTTGCCAGAAAAAGTTCAGCTACTGGCCTGGGTTATGGTAAAAACCATGGCCATGACCAGTGTATGGATTCTGTGTGTGAGGAGACATCATCGGCTGATTCCCAAAATAGGATGTAGACGATTGGGTGTGCAATGCATTCGAAGGACTTTGGGAAAGGCTGCCCCATGTCGATCACATGGGGATAGGCATAGTACCTTGTTCGAGGTTCCATTGGTTGTGAAAATAATTGCCACATATCAATATTCCTAATGAGGGAACTGATCCCTACCAAGAATTACAAGGCCCTAATGCGGAAGAAGTTCCTAGGTTTTCCCCCTATGAAGGAATAATACCCTGCATAGGAATAGGTTGTCTGTAACCGGGATTGCCCCTAGTCGGGAAAGAAACTGATGAGAAAGCTTTGTTACCAAATGCATCGACAAATAAAATGGTGTCAAATGTACCGGCATATTATACGAAGCTATTCCTTGAATCCCTGTTCCAAATAAACTATGTTATGTAGGTGGCCCAATGGACTATTGGTGGGTGCCATCGAGAAAAGGGGATGAAGGAGGTATATGACCTCCCCCGTAAGGGAAAGAATTAAAAGGAACCGAATTTCCCCCCATGTGGCCTTACAGAGGAGCGTTAGAGCTCCCTACCCCCAGACCTAAAGTCTATGAAGTGGAGTAGGAAAGTACATGACTTCTACCTAAGCTAGGCATCTCATATGAGAACGGAGGGCCTGTCTCACTTGGTGTGAAAGGGGTTGTGGCGGCCACCATAGATGAGATTGGACCACTGTGCGAGGTAGAGGAAGTCGAGACCATGGTGGCTCGGACCAGTGACGGTGGGTTAGAAGGTGGAAACTCTCCTCTGGTGACAACTGTAGTGAGAATTGAAGAATTCCCAGAAGGAGTGATAACATTTGTTTCCATTTCTTCTTGCGACACTGTCTGGCACTCATAAGGGTGAATCGGTATGATGATGGGTGTTGAAAGATCAGTGGTTGGAGTTTTAGATGGACAAGAATATTTTGCTCCAAAGTCTAAAATGGTCATTTCCTCCGAATGTTGATCAGGTATAATTTCTTGTGACCCAATCACTTCAAAAGACCCTTGTTGGTCTAGCTTTCACCTTAGTGGTGGCGGAGGTAGCTCTAGTGTAACCGGTGATAGGCCCAAAAGCCTTCATGACCAGTGGAGCTTGTGATCCTCCACTGTGTGAGAAGATCAAAGACACCCTAGGGCTTTCTATTTGTTCAAAAAACAACACACACTAAAAACGTACCTCCAAGATAAAACAAGAAAACACTAAACTAATTGGAAGAACAGTTACAACAACCAACACTAGAGAAACTTACCAGTGCAAGTGCAACTCAAACACGAAAGCACCCTCTAGGTATACTCTATACACTGTGGCCCAATGTCTGTCTTAGGTACCATAGTATACCCCTGTAGTCACTTGTGTATGTCTCTAAAAACATAGGCAACTAGGTTGCCAGAGCGCGAACAGTCACCAAGCGGGTACAGTCGAAAGTCGAGTAGACCATAATGAGAAGGGTATCAAGCCCGAAACTTGTCAAGGGTATTGAAGGCAAGTGTTCTGGAAGACAAATGAGGACCTCGAATTGATTTGAGACCCATGAAGCTTTGTGGCAAATGCAATCGACGAAATCCCAAGACAAGCCCTATATATGTGTTCTCCACTACAATTGGTCCATCTTTGGAGGGGTTATCTCCGCTACCTTTCAGCATGCAACCTTGAGTTTATCCCCTGTGTTAGATGGGGATCCTGGATAACTTTCACGATACTGGACTTTGACACTCCCTAACTCAGGCTCCAATGTTTGATTTTAATGGCCTTGAAGAGTTTCCTCTCCAACCTAATTCAAGGCCCTAACGCTAAACTAGTTTGTTGAACCTACAAACATAAAAATTCTAATGAATTTTACATTTAGCGTTAATTTTTATGGCTTGTCTTAAGTCAAAGGTTATGAAAGTGAAACTAGTGATGTTTGAAAGATGAAAGAAAAATAAACAGAAAGCTAGAAACAAAGTACCTTCACTTAACTCAAATCTTAAACAACTTTTCAAACTTAAAATTTTTCTAAGATCTTTGAACAAAAAACTCAAAGTAGGATTTCACTCGACTATGAGATACTTATGATCTAAGTAAACCGTAAAGAACTTATGAAAGCAAAGACTTTTCCCTGGTTACTAATGCAAAACAACACTTTTTAACCAAACAAATAAATAAAAGTTTTTTTTTTTTAATTTGAATGCTCACAAAGAAAAAAGGAAAAATATCAACAAGTCAAAACCAATAAAACTTTTGGCCTAATCACAGATCGCAAAGAGTCACTTTAAAAATCACACACAAGAAAATTAAAATTGGACTCTCACACTTATCTAAAAACCCTATAAAAGAAAATTTTGAGGAAAACTTCTTAATGAAAAAGAAATCTATTGTTGTGATTAAACCTAAGTTACTGACCGTTATAACAGAGACCCAAAAACCTGAGAGGTATAACTCTTGTCAAAGGAAAGGATGACTGCCTCACCTTCAACAAAAAAAATTCTCCACAAGCACACTACTAACAGTTCAATAGCAAGCATGTGCACGAGAGATGTGTAAAGTTAGAGCATGTGTACAGATGTGTTGGCCTTATACAGGCCGCGTGTATCTCTGAAACTTTGAGACAAATGAAAGGCCAAGAAATACAGCCCAGGCAGAGACAACTGGTACTAAGAACTAGGATCTCTTGAAGACTCAGACACTTACTTTAATAGAAAAATAAAACAATCCAAGGAAAACTTCATAGAACAAACCAATCTGAGGTGAAACCTAGGCTATAGGCTACAAACAACAAAGACTAGAAAGAGTTCCAGAAAACCCCTGAGAAGGACTACTTTTGACAGGGGAGAGGATGACTGCCTCTCTAAAATAAATTTTTTGTAATCATACACGCTACTGACACTTCCTCAGCTAGCGTGTACATGCAGGCTGTGAGAAGGTAGGGCATGAGTACACGCATCCAGACCTTATAATGTCGTGTGTACCTTTGTGGGTCTCGAAACAGAAAAAAAAAATTGCAGTCAAGCAAAGAAACATAGATAACTAGTATGGAAGACCAGAATCTCTGTTAGCTCAGACTTTTGCAAAAACTTTAAAAACAAGGAATGAAACCAGTTTTTAAGAATACCCAAAAAATATTCCCAGAAACCCTAGAGATCACCAGTATGGTTGCCAATTCTGTTGTGAGTGGGAAATACCTCTACGAACTAGCACTTAGGGTTTTATCAATCATGCAGAAAAGACCTAAAGATTCCTACTTTCTACCGTCATCTGGGACCTAATCCCCATTATTCTTAAGCAAATATGTAGTTAAGAAGATCAAGTGAGCATACCTTATTTCGGGTGTTCGATATCGATCCTTCTTCACGTTTGGTTTCTCTTTGACTGCAACTCTCCTCCCAAGGCTGACCTAAATTCACACAAGACAAACAAAGAACTCCACATGCATTTTATCTATAGATTAATGAGTTAGAGATTTAATCAATATGTACGCAATAAACCATGA
Source organism: Picea engelmannii (assembly GCA_009831015.1). Lineage (NCBI taxonomy): Eukaryota > Viridiplantae > Streptophyta > Pinopsida > Pinales > Pinaceae > Picea > Picea engelmannii. The sequence goes on along the minus strand of ML780999.1, from coordinate 325,029 downwards.
AAACCTCATATGGTGGGACGAGAAAAGTACTTCTTTATTATTAACTTCATTAAATCAACTTACAATGATGAAGTCGGCCACTGCTCCATGAACCTAGTCCTGGGATCCTCTTCAACTGTCCTACAACTTCTTTTCTCTATACTTCTCTTTGCACAAGGATGGCTAAAGGTTGGGACAAAGGGAATGCGCAATCAGGTATAGTTTCTTTACTATGATTCTCCTCTTCCAAATGCGACCCCTAACCCTTCTTTTATAGGCTAGAAGAAGCTAGGTATTTGGTTGAATTTCCGGCCATGCATGGCCGAAAGGTTTAGTTAACTTACCCAAAGTTGGGTGTTTCATCAACAACTTTCCTTTTTTCATGCTTTTGTAGGTACACGCTGGTTGTCTTGGGTCAACTAGCGTGTACAAGTGTGCAATAATGTAGCAGAGCACATGGGCCTTTATAAAAGGGTTTTTTAAGAAGAGTTGTTCAAAAGTGTTTTGGCAAAGAAGGAATCTGAGATGGCCTGATGCTAGGTAAGAATGTCTGGTGCAAATTAGGGTTATAACAACCATGCAGGATTCTCAATAAATTCGCATCCAATGCTTGTGAAATTGAGTTGCCAGACAATGTTGGGATATCACTGATATTCAATGTCGTAGACATGTATCCTTACAGGAGAGATGAGGTAGGAGAATCAGATGATCAAAAAGAAGTTCAGTAGGAAGAACAATTGCCCACAATGGAAAATCTCAGATGAAGAAAATCATTGAATAGAGAGATGGAAGGAAGACCAGGAGAAAGACTTATCCTGAATACTTAGTGAAGTGGAAAGATCATCCAGTGGAATATGCAAGTTGGATCACAGAACCTGATATTTTGAAGCATGGAAAAATAGTGCAGGAGCTCATGGATAGGATTCCATGAGAATTTTAACCAGAGGAGTATGATGCAGGAGCATCACCTCCAAATTCAAAGATGCAAGTGTGGAGGCAGGGACATGACATCTCATCATTTAATTCAGAAGTAAATCGAGTTGTTGAGATATTTTGGAAACAACATTTTTAAATATGTCGTGTTTGTAAAATCATATAGGACTGTAAGGGGTTGTAGATATAGAGTGTTGGCTCTTATATGGAAATAACTGGTAGTTATTGTAATATGAAAAAGTACGTAACTGCTAAGAGTTTGATCGGATAGGTTGCAGATAGGACGAGAGAGCTTGTGGAGCCATTCCTTAGATATTTAGTGTTGTATTGTAATAGAATATGAATAATGGAGAGTAGAACATAATAGTATAGAAGAAAGATACAGTGAGGAACTGCAAGATTAATATAATTTGTTTCATGAATGAATAGAACAGACAGAATTCTCCCAAACCTTGGACTATGTTCATTTTAATGTGTGATTTAATGAATGTTTCATTCTATGTATGTCGTTTACTTCATTTTGTTCATGTATGATTTTTCAAGAATTTGATCGTATGAGTTTGTGACGAAACTGGATAAGTTTTAATTGTTTCTCTTCTGAAACTCATATGCAAGGTGTGCATCTTGAACTCAAGGATATCGTTGACTGAGTCTTAGATTGACTCAGAAGAGTTCAGAGAGAGAGAAGAGGAAACTTAGACCAGGTGCAAGGAGTTCACAACGTCAAGAAGCGACCAAGAAGAACCAGAACAGAGGAACTCCAGGAGGGCGAGAAGAATTTGTTTTCAAGAAATCCTTCAAAACTGAGTTATCAAAATCCTCGAAAGCAAGGAGTGCGTGAGAAGTCAAAATCCTTTATGGATAAAGCTCAGAAGGGATAGAACATTTCATAAGTGTTGACGAGATCCAAAAGTCGGACTCGTAGGAGGAGAAAAGGTCAAGACCTTTGAACACTGAGAAATATTCTAAGTAGGAAGAAATCAGAAGCTTAGTAGGAGGAGTGATAGTGGTCGTTGGATCATAGTGCAAAGGATCAACATTCATTTGATCAAAGAAATGTGCACGAGCCTTATCACTTCACACACGCAGGATAGAGAAATTACGAAAGTTCTGAAGTCCCGAAGTAGTTTGGGACCTGTTGACGGGCGAAAATGATCGTCCATTAATTGGAAGAACGAGTCCAGTCCGAGATTGTCTAAATAACCCAAGTTGTTTGGTGTAACTTGTTCTGATGGGTTTAATGGATCTGTTAGCCAATCTAAGAATCCTAAAAGAAATGAATAAAAGATAGAAATAACTAACTAATTACTAAACACACTATATATATGAACATATGTTCAAATGTAACTATAATAGTTGTATTTAAGAAGAATATATAAAAGTCTTGTTTATTTACATGATTTACAAGATGCAAGTTTTAATCAAAACTTACAAAAATTGATGTGAAAAATTATTGCTTCTAAGAAGCAGATAAAGAAAGCACATAAAAATATTTATTGTTTTTCTTTTATAAATTTAAAGAATCTTGCAAAAAAAGTTAATGAAACATGAACATGTGGATAGTCAAAGATGAATCATACATTCTAGTTTTAATGATATGTAAATGACAGAAAAATACAAAGAATCTATCCTGTCAGTGCATTAGTGAGGTGTATCCAAGCATCTGCATGAGTGGTGACATCAAACTACCATGTCCAAGAGAGAAATCTGCAATGAACCTTATGACTGTTCTAAATAAATTCATAACATGTATTGGAAGCTTAGGTTTTAATGACAGAAAATGAAACATAAACATAAACATAAACCTGTGATCTCCTAATTATACATGATTAGAGAAAGATAAATCTGGAAGCAATCTATGGATTTTATCATTCAATTTAAAACTCAAAGATAAATCTCATTATTTAAATCAAAGATATAATCACAACATTTGTATTTTGATGAAGCAAATGATAGATGGTATTTATAATATAAACCTCCTACACATCACAGATCATTTAATCTAACGATATCAGGCCTACACATGTAAAAACATTAAAAATAAATAAATAACAATATTACAAACAAAATGCTAAATCCAAAATGCATATATGTCGTTCTATTAAGTTTTTGGAATCATGTGTCCATTCTATAGTCCTGGAAGAAATGTTTTGGATAATAGACTTTAAAGATTGGAAAAATTAATACATAAATGATAATAATTAACCATGTATTGATAAAAAAGACTAAAGCTATTTAAATCAATGCATAATCAATTATTAAAAGAATTTGAATATATTATAATGAAAATAAAACCATTTTACTCACAGGACAAAAGCCATTAAGAAACCTGGAATTCCATATTCTTCTTTGAAAATACTCGTCCATTCTCTCAAAGATTCCAGCCATCCATTACTCCATTTGAAAAGAAATAAAATGTTTACAAAAGAAATAATATACAAAAGAGAAAGGATTAAAATCCTCCTCTCCAATTCTTGGATCTCCCGGGCTCTGATCTTTCTCATATATTTATAAAATGAATGAATAGTCTAGGTGTCACTATTAATTTCCGCCACGTGAAATTTGCCTCTACAAGAGACCCAAATATCTCTCAAATCGTGCATTTGTTTGAGAAAATCTCTACGCATAATGTAAATGGGTCCATTTTGGTTTTGGGTTTTCAACCATTTCTTCAAATTCCTCACGGTTTGGCTGCAATTAGTTCTACAAAATCGCATGTCTAATCTTAATGCCTTTCCAAATTTTATCTCTTGTTGCTCATAAAATTATTTGTAGCGGTCCAAAATTATTTTTGGATCAATCATCTTGAACACATTTGGATAATAAAATCAATCCATGATCAGATCTGTATCAAATATTTGATAATAGAAACCTGTGAAACAAAAAGAAACCTAAATTAATAGCCTAAAAATTATGAATAAAACAAAATCTAGAAAAATAAAAAATGAATTTAAGCTAACTATAACTTATAAACAAATATTGTTTATAATTTTCTTTTAAATATGATCTAGAAGCTTCAAGTTAATGGAGAAAAAATATTAATTTTGGTTTTTACAAAATCAAACAAATGATAGATAATTCTTTGATTATTATTATTTTGAAATGAGATGCAAAATGAAAAACGAATTTAATTATTTAATATCACCAAATGATTTCATGAAAATGAGAAACCAACCAAGATATTATTTGATGAAGTATTGAACACATTATTCAAAATAGTCAAACTTGCCAATGAGAAAAAGAATGAACACATAATCATAATTTAAACGAAAGTAAACATTTGATAAAAAATAATGTTTTTGTTTAAATTGAGATTGTTATGCTCGTTTCTAACTTTTGACATATACTCTTGTAGTAAATGTCTCATACTATAGTGAATGTCTTAAGTTTGTCTCAAAGCAAGCCAAGGTATGGAACTATTTGAAAAGGTTGATTCTGTAGCTCATTATAATTATCAAGATTCTAATAGGGGCCCTTTAAATTTTGTAAAAATATAAG
>ML780999.1:285725-318630 GCA_009831015.1 Picea engelmannii | reverse complement strand
GATAAATTCTTCAACATAATATGATCATCTAAATTTGCCTCTTGTACGATAGATAATTCAAAACTTTCATGGAAAACATCTGATCTTTCATGTTGATAAGGTACGATTTGTAGATGAGGGTTTAAGGTTACTTCTTCCAATTGTAGATCTACATCTCTAATCAGTTTTATTGGAATGTTAGAATGCTTAAGATCATTTTCATCACCTAAGTCTTCTTCAATAACCGAATTTAAATACTGATTAGAGCAAGAGTTAGGAGAACGAGGACATTCACCTTGACCCAACATCGAATCTTCTTCCATGATGGTCGAGGATTGAAAATACAATGATTCAGAGGAAAAACCAATTTGATTGTCAGTAATAACATTTTCAATAGATTCTACCTCCCTTGTTTTTTCAACATTTTTGGATGGATCCCTCTCATCCTGTGAACACAATTCTTCTTGTAATTGAGTGATAGTATTTGTAACTGCTTCATCAATTGTGATTGAATATGACTGGATGCAAGCATCATAGAGGAGATTTAATACAAATGGCATGTCATCAAGATTAAATTTACAAAGAACATGATGGATTCTTGTCGAAAAGCCTTTTGAAGATGAATCTCCATTGATTAACAAAGTCTAAATTCTTCACATAATTGATTGTAATCATAAATTTTAAAAGCATCTAAAAATTCATCTACAAACTGAAACCAATCAAAAATGTGATATGCTGGAAAAGACTCAAACCAATGTTTAATCCGACTCCTGAAAGTAAAAGCAAACAATCTGCACAAAACCTTTAAATCAGAAATATCATGCTTGATGCATTTACACCAAAACTTGTTAATATCGTCTTTTGCAGATACATGCCCCCCACCATCAAAGGTGAGTTTGGACAAGAGAGAGACTGTCTTGTTGGGAATATCAGGTAATGAGAAGTAGAAAGCATGTTCTAACACAGTTATTTGGAGAGCCATGGGAAATTAATTAAATCCGAAATAAAGACTCCTATAAGGCCAACTTGTTAGTCTGGCCCTCCTAGCGTCATTTGTTGACGGGTGAAAATGACCATCCATCAATTGGAAGAACAGGTCTGGTCCGGGGTTGTCTAAATAACCCAAGCCGTTTGGTGTAACTTGTTCTGATGGGTTTAATGACTCCGTTAGCCAATCTTAGAATCCTAAAAGAAACGAATAAAAGAGAGAAATAACTAACTAATTACTAAACACACTATATATATGTACATATGTTCAAATGTAAATATAGTAGTTGTATTTAAGCAGAAGATATACAAGTCTTGTTTATTTACATAATTTACAAGATGCAAGTTTTAATCAAAACTTACGAAAATCGATGTGAAAAATGATTGCTTCTAGGAAGCAGATAAAGAAAGCACATAAAAATATTTATTGTTTTTCTTTTATAAATTTAAAGAATCTTGCAAAAAAGGTTAATGAAACATGAACATGTAGATAGTCAAAGATGAACCATACATTCTAGTTTTAATGATATGTAAATGATAGAAAAATACAAAGAAGCTATCATGTCAGTGCATTAGTGAGGTGTAACCAAGCATCTGCATGAGTGGTTACATCCAACTGCCATTTCCAAGAGAGAAATCTGCAATGAACCTCATGACTTTTCTAAATAACTTTAGAACATGTATTGGTAGCTTAGGTTTTAATGATAGAAAAGGAAACACAAACGTAAACCTGTGATCTCATAATTATACATGATTACATCAAGATAAATCTGGAAGGAATCTATGCATTTTATCATTCAATTTAAAAATCAAAGATATAATGACAACATTTGTATTTTGATGAAGCAAATGATAGATGGTATTTATAATATAAACCTCCTACACATCACAGATCATTTAATCTAACGATATCAGACCTACACATGTAAAAACATTAAAAATAAATAAATAACAATATTATAAACAAAATGCTAAATCCAAAATGCATATATGTCGTTCTATTAAGTTTTTGGAATCACTTGTCCATTCTATAGTCCCGGAAGAAATGTTTTGGATAATAGACTTTAAAGATTGGAAAAATTAATACATAAATGATAATAATTAACCATGTATTGATAAAAAAGACTAAAGCTATTTAAATCAATGCATAATCAATTATTAAAAGAATATGAATATATTATAATGAAAATAAAACCATTTTTTTTACTCACAGGACAAAAGCCATTAAGAAACCTGGAATTCCATATTCTTCTTTGAAAATACTCGTCCATTCTCCCAAAGATTCCATCCATCCATTACTCCATTTGAAAAGAAATAAAAAGTTTACAAAAGCAATAATATACAAAATATAAAGGATTAAAATCCTCCTCTCCAATTCTTGGATCTCTTGGGCTCTAATCTTTCTCATATATTTATAAAATGAATGAACAGTCTGGGCGTCACTATTAATTTCCGCCACCTGAAATTTGTCTCTAAAAGAGACCCAAATATCTCTCAAATCTTGCATTTTTTTGGGACAATATCTACGCGGAAGGTAAATGGGTCCATTATGGTTCTGGGTTTTCAGTCGTTTCTTCAAATTTCACATGATTTGGCTGCAATAAGTTCTGCAAAATCGCCTTTCTATTCTTGACGCCTTTCCAAATTTTATCTCTTGTTGCTCATAAAATTATTTGTAACAATCCAAAATTATTTTTGGATCAATCATCTTGAACGTATTTGGATAATAAAATCAAGCCATGATCAGATCCGTATCAAATATTTGATAATAGAAACCTGTGAAAAAAAAAGAAACATAAATTAATAACCTAAATATTGTGAATAAAACAAAATCTAGAAAAATAAAAAATGAATTTAAACTAACTATAACTTATAAACAAATATTGTTTATAATTTGCTTTTAAATATGATCTAGAAGCTTCAAGTTAATGGAGAAAAAATATTAATTTTGGTTTTTTACAAAATCAAACAAATGATAGATAATTCTTTGATTATTATTATTTTGAAATGAGATGCAAAATGAAAAATGAATTTAATTATTTAATATCACCAAAAGATTTCATGAAAATGTGAAACCAACCAAGATATTATTTGATGAAGTATTGAACACATTATTCAAAATAGTCAAACTTGCTAATGAGAAAAATAATGAACACATAATCATAATTTAAATGAAAGTAAATATTTGATAAGAATTAACGTTTTTTTTTAAATTGAGATTTTTATGCTCGTTTCTAACTTTTGACATATACTCTTGTAATAAATGTCTCATACTATAGTGAATGTCTTAAGTTTGTCTCAAAGCAAGAAAAAGTATGGAACTATTTGAAAAGGTTGATTTTGTAGCTCATTATAATTATCAAGATTCTAATAAGGGCCCTTTAAATTTTGTAAAAATATAAGGGGAGTTGTTGGGACCCAACAGGACCGTCCATCATCAAGGAAGATAGGTGATGCGAGATCCACAACTCTCAGAGTTGGTGGATGAGGAGGAGGTGAAATAAACAAAGTGGGATCTTGAACGTTGATCATCAGAAGATACGTGTCAGTAGACCGTGAGTTTAGGAGGAGGCAATTTCGAGAATTGAGATTCCTGAAGTCTGGAGAGCCAGAAATCTGAAGTAAATCTCAATCGTTCGATCAGCTAAAGTGAATCTAAGTCGTCATATCATCCAAAGTAAATCTCAAGTGTCAGATCGCCCGAAGTAATTCATAGTCGTCTAATTGAGAAGAGACATGCCGCAAATGTGTGAACTTCGAGTAAAGTCCTGAAGTAATTCATAGTCGTCTGATTCAGTAGAGACATGGCACAAATCAGTGAATTATGGGTAAACACTCGAATTAATTCATAGCCATCAGATCTAGAGGAGACATGGAAAAGATTTGAGAACTCTGGGTAAATACCCAAATCAATCCTTGATCGTCAGATCCAGAGGACAGGTGGCATAAATCTATGGATTTTGGGTAAAGATCTGAAGTAACCCTCAGTCACCTGATCTAAGAGGACACGTGGCAGGAATCCACATACTTTGAGGGGGAGTGAATTTTGAGATTTGAGATCTCAGAAGTATGGAGACTAGAAGGAGATCTCAACCATTGATCGAGAAGAGGGCCATAGGACCATTGATCTAGTTGAAAGGTCAAACACCTGAAATAAGACATGGTCATTGATTGAGGAGAAAATCTATTCGTAGATCGTCAACTCCAGAATATTGACATATGAAGGAAAGAAGGGTTTGAGAGTTGAAAACTCCAAAGTCTGAAGACGTGAAAGGATCACAGTCATTGATCTGAGTAGGAAACGCGTTAGTGGATTATAGCCTTTGAATAAAATCCATTGAAGGAAAGGGTTGATGTTTGAGAATTCTGAAGTCTAGAATTCTGAAATGATCAGCATCGTTGAGTGAAGAGGATGCATGGCAGAAGATCTAGTATTGCGGGAGAAGACAGGGTTTGAGAGTTGAAACTCTCGAAACTCGAATCACAAAGGAGATCACATCTATTGATTCAGAAGGGGTGGATCTGGTCCATAGATTAAGAAAGGGAAGATCTGAACCGCTAGTTTAGAAGTACCATCAATATCAGGAGATTGCCAGTCTCGTAGCATTGTGGGGACAGGATTTGCGTGAACTTTAAAACGTTGAAGGCGGGCTGCAATCCAGACCGTGGTTTTGGAAAGAGGACACGTGGAGGCTCCAGGAGAATTGCGGGCCAAAAAGTAGTTTGATTTCAAACCTCCTTGGTCGTGCCTACAATCACGTAGTCACGTGAGTTCATCGCCCAAGGTCACATCAAGAGGGGGCTTATCAGAAAAGGAGCTAACACCCAATACTCTGATATTTCGTAGGAGAGTGAAAGGGAAAGTTGTGGGTGCTATTATACCTACACCAAGAAGCCGAAAGGGCCTGTTTTCAGATATAGAACGAGACCATTAAGGTTTCATAGGGTCATTTGACTCAAGAATCAAAGATCCTTGACCAAGAGGTCGTGTAGCCCTACGGGGGAGTAGGGGGGCTGCATCAAATGTCTTCACTCTTTTTTCCCTAAAGCAACTTAGTGTGATTCTAACCTCTTGTGAGTTTTGATTTTTTAGTGATAAACTTAATACAAATCTAAAGTTGCTAATGTTATATATATTATACATCATATTTGGAACACACATACACTAAATCTTTGCCTTTCTTGAAGTGGATATAATTTTGGTTCATGCAACTATTTCTAGTTGAATAAATTTAGAGCATTGTAATCACTAATTGGAATCCTAGTGCATAATCATATTACATATTTTGTGGATTCATTAAAGTAAATTATACGATTGCATGGTTTATTTCACTTAAATAGGTTTACTTTCATCATTTTGGATAGCCCTTGTGGCTTATAGGAGTTGGCATAAAGTTCAAGGGAAAGTGCTTTGAGGTGACTGTGGTGCACTTCCCATCTTGTTACCCCAGTTAGCACCTATGTTGGTACTTTTCACAAGGGTGCTAGTTCAAGAAGTAACATATTTGGCACTGTTTCTAGGGATAAGGTGAGCCTTTTCTATTAAATCTTGATGATGATTTGCATGAAGAGGATCATCCTTCTCATCCATGCCATGAGCCTTCGTTGCATAATTGTTTACACTTAGAAAAGTATAAGGAGTGGGCTTCCCATTTTGAAAATATCAAGGAAATTTATGGCTTGAATAACAGATAATATCTTGTTGAAGGTGGACCTCGAGAAGCATATTATTATTCTGTTGAAGATGATGAGTCCATTGAAGAAATTTTTGCAACTCCTCAAGAAGAAAACAATGATGAAGAGTCTTCTCATGCTTCCATTGTAAATCAAGAGACATTTTAAAGACAAGTCTATGAACAAAACCTTGATGACACAAGCATCCAAGAATCTATCACTTCTCCATGACATGAAAGAAAGGGTTTGATATGTTATACTCCCTTATAATATTTTGAGTTTTATGATACATATTTTAGCAACTTGGAAAAAGAAAATCTATGGAGAAACCCTTATTTGATGAAGATCATGAAAACAAATATATTGAGAATATTGATTATTTTCTCCATATTGAAAGACATAAATGGGATATAAGATGTTTTTATTTTGATGGGGATGTCATCTATGATACCAATGATAATGGTTCTAAAGATGAAATTGAAGATTTTGGGTATTGTGGACAGCCAAACAATCAGTGAATGTAAATCCAAATTCACGATGCATGAGCATCCATTTCATACCACCAATAAGGATGATTTACAAGTGCACAAAGGGGGTTTTTATGGACACATGACAACATAAACTTTTAATCCATGGAGGTCACTAACTCATGACTTTCGTATGTAGGAAAATCCAATCGGTGATGATGTTTTTGAAGATGCAATTATTGGTATACATCATCATGCTCAATCTTGGGATTATCATAGGAATTTCCAGCCTTACATATAGGGGAAAGCAACCATGATTCATGGATTTACATATTTTTTCAGGTCTAATGGGTTTTCTCATGTTTCATCCATATATATGATTGAGAGAAGCAAGGAGGGGTAGCAATCTTCTTGTAGGTTTCTATTGGAGCCACCCTCAGAGACCCTCTTTCTTGATGGTTTGGTGAGTAACAATGATGGATTGTTCTATGCTTATGTAAATAAATGTGACTATATCATATTTATCTACCTTTGAATTGAAGAAACTTACAACAATACAAGTCAACCTTGGTATGCCTTCATTCTACTCTCATATGACCATGATCCTATTTCATATTTTGGCCAAATAAAGGTAAAGAATATGTAAACATATGCTTACTTGATCCTTGATGTTTCATTATTTGGGTTTGTGACCAAGAACAAAGGTAAATGTCATGGTATTGATGATCTCATGAAATGGTTACATTGGATTTATGATTTTACTTAGCATGTTATGTTTATTATGCTAAAGTAGGTTAGAATGAATAAGATCTTTGGCATGAGCACTATATTTACTTGTGTGTTTCACTTTATTTAGTTTTGCACTTTATTTTTGTTTAAAATAAAGTAATGTGTTTCTGACACACATATTTTCTCTCGGATGTGGTGCTACTAACATGTGCTTGGATATATTTATTTTATGCATGGATTTATTTCTATATTAGGGAAGAGGAAAACACACTTGTGTCTTCTCCCTCCCATGTATTTAACATCCATTGGCAAATAATTTTTTAGGTCTACAAGTTTTGCAAATTCTATAGTTCTCATGCACTCTCGAGATGAGCATATGTCCTCGAGTTGGAGCCAGTTATTACACCTGAGATCCACCTTAGTGTACCATATATTTTTTTCCATATGTGGACCATAATATGGGAAAATTATGTGCTTCATTGTATCATGATGAGCCAAAAGTGTGGTCATATTTGTACTCTTATATTGTATTGGACCATTCTTAGAGGTTCTATGTATTGGTGGGGGGGCTATGTAGTATCTAAAGACCCCATGTGATTGGTCATGGCCCATCCTATTAGTCCCCATTTCAAGATAGGATTTCCTTCTATGGATAATATTGACTAGCCATTGATGTTGGTAACTCTTCATCGTGTTGTTCATTTATGAACTAGGTTGGTATGCAACCATATTGGGGTGGATCTACTCAGACACGTGATCTACATAGATACTAGTCTCTCTTATCCTTTTGTATATGTTGTAAAAGTGTTTCTCTTTGTAAAGGTTTTCACACCTATGTATAACACACTTATTTTATGCCTAATCATGGATCCTTGTCTTATGTATTCATCACATTTCAGCCATCTACTATCAAAAATGATTATGCAGATGCTCACTAAGTTTCACATTTCCTAAGGCAATTTCATAGTTCTCGAGGAAGTACATGCATGCCAAGGAACTAGTCACACTTTCCAAGGAAAATTTGAGCTATTGTTTCTTACATGGACATCATCGACACATGTCATATTGGAGATTCTAGAGAGCTTTAATTTTTCATCATTCTTGGATATTTTTCTTGCATGATTTGAGGGCCAACCCACACCTGTGAACTTTATGATAGACATGGGGGTGGTTTTAGATTTTATTTGACTCGGAGAGGCATCTTCCTTACCTTGTGGAATATATTTTATTTTGATGAGGGCTTGGTCATACTTTGGAGAGCATGTTTTGAGATCTTATGAGCTTTATTGAGGGATTCATCCACCTTTTAGGCCTCTCCACCTTTTCATGAGGTAATTCCACTTGAAGAAGATAAATGTTGGAATTTTTCTTGCATGAGAGGATACTACACCATGTTTTGAGGCCTCCTCACCACGTTTTCCTTGGAACATTGAGATAGAAGACAAAATCAGCTCCCCTTCTTATGGGACATCCCCCTCTCATGAAGATTTTATGTACATGTGGCATCATTTGATTATGTTATGAATTTGTCTCCTTCTTTGTGTGGATGACAATTATTCTTTGTTAGTCTCCTATGCTAACTTTAGGGAGAACAAATAAATAAAAAATGAGAAGGATGTAGAAGCCTCCTCTATAAATATGTAAGGTACCAGATGTATTTTATAAATACGAAACATAAATATTATGATAAATACCATAGGAACAACAAAATAATGAGAACAACAACACCAACAATGATACTTTTATTGATAAAAATCCAAGCTCAATTTCCTCTTAGAGGGGGAAACCTCCAACAAAGCATATCTCTATTACAATAATTATCAGTACAAGACTTTCTCATGCCTTCTACTCCTGTTTATAATAGCTCTATATTATAAAGAACATTATAGAGGAATATATTTCCAATAGAAGAAGCTTCTATTAAGTTTTCTTACATTAGACTTGTTCACATTACAAACAGAGACAATGCTCACACTGGTCCAAGACTACTTATGGCTAAAACCAAATGGAACCTTCTTCATCCAACCTAGGGAGACTAGTTTGAGTCTGGCACTTAGTTCCAATCACTTTCTTTAACAACGAGACATGAAAAATGGGATGGAGCTTAGAGTGACTAGGAAGATATAATTGGTTGTCCATGGTCCCCACTTTCTTGAGAATGGTATAAGGACCAGAAAAGTTAGGGGTGAGTTTCTAACAGTGCTCAACTTTGAGTGAAGTCTTCTTGTAAGGTTGCAGATAAGAAACACTTGGTCCTCTTTAGCTAATTGATTTTTGGAATGACCCTAATCTAGAACGACCCTGATCTACTTGTTGCTTCATACAATTTTGCATAAAGACCAAATTTTATTTGAGGGTACATAGAATGGTCACGTGGACTATAATATTGATATCAACCTCCCAAACCTTGGATACACTTGGCTTGTATGAAAGAACTGATGGTGGATTTTTCTCATAGAATTCTTCAAAGCGAGTCATGTGAGTGACAATATGAAAGGATTTGGTGCACCACCATTTAGCTAGTGGTAGCCACTAATCCCACTAATTTTGTCTATCATATGAAAAACATTGCAAATATGTTTCCAAACACTTTTTGACAACTTCATTTTTTCCATCAGTATCAAGATGATAAGTGGTGTTGAGATGCAATTGGGTTCCATGGAGCCTGAACAATTCTTGCCAAAAATTGTTGGTGAAAGTTGCATAATGATCAAAACCAATAGAATGAGCCATGCAGTGGAGTTTGAATATATTATTCATAAAAATTTGAGCCATTGTGGATGCATTGAATGGGTGTTGATGAGCACATAAATGAGCATATTTGGAAAGATGGTCTACTACCACCATGGTGACTAACTTATTTCTTGATTTAGGTAAGCTAACTATGAAATCCATAGAAATATCCATCCAAATAGTAGGTGGAATTGGAAGAGTGTTCTTGGATCTTTGACAGTTTCTCCCTTATTGCATTGACGAGTATCACATTCAACCACAGAGGTGAAGATGTTCTATTTCATACCTTCCCAGAAAAAAGAGTGTTTGACCCATTCATAGGTTTTGGTAAAGCTTGAATGCCCAGCTGTGGGTGAAGCATGAAATTCAGAGTGAATCATGGATTTAAGGTTCGATTGTTTTCTTAAATACAGAAAACCTTTATAGAGAAGCTCTTGATTATGCCAACAATACCTGGGAGAAGCTTCAGAATCCTGTTGCAATTTTTGGATCAGGCTAGAAAATTTGGGGTCTTGTAACCATTTATGGAGAATGGCATGAAGCTAGTCTGCTATAATGAATGAGAGGGAAAAGAGGGACCCTTCTTATTCATATTTCATTGGCATCAACAACCACATTTATTTTCCCTTCTTGTAGATGATCTCATATTCATATCCAAACAACTTGGTCACCCATTTTTGTTGCTCTAAGGATGAAATTATTTGTTCTAGAAAATACTTGAGGCTACGATGATCAATTTTAATTTGGAAGTGTTTCTCCAATAGATAAGGATGTCAAAGATCCATTGCATGTAGAATAGCCAAAATTTCCTTTTCATAGTTTGATTGGCCCAAATGTCACTCTGACAGTTTTTTGCTAGTCAAAACCAAAGGTCGGCCATATTGCATGAGGAATACCCCAATTAATTTCCATGACACATCACATTCTAGGAAAACAGTCTCAATGAAGCCTGGTAGTGCTATGATAGGATTCATGCACATATCCTCTTTCAAGTCTTGGAATGATTGATCAGTTGCATGAGTCCAACTAAAATCATTCGTTTTAAGGAGGACAATGAGAGGAGATACAATTTTTCCATAATTATAAAAAACTTGCGATAATAACCCATTAAACCAAGGAAACCATGCAAGATTTTAAGAATTTTAGGGTGAGACCAATCCTTCATAGCTTCATTCTCCTTAGGGTGCACTCATACACCATCCTTTCCAACAATATGACCCATGTACTCAACTTCAAAAGGCTCCAAAAGCGCATTTAGAATGTTTCAAAAAACGTTTGTTCTTAGATAGTAGATGGAGAAATTGATCCTCATGGGTGAGATGGGCTTGCCAAGTTTTACTATATATGAGAATATCATCAAATAAAACTAAGACAAAATGATGGAAGAAAGGACAAAAGACATGATTCATGAGACTTTGAAAAGTGGAGCAGGCATTAAATATGCCAAAGGGCATGACCAAGAACTCATAGTGACCCTCATGAATTATAAAGGTAGTCTTGGGAATGTATTCCTCTTTCATACATATCTGGTGGTAGCCATAACAAATATCAATATTCGTAAAGTATTGAGCACCACTTAATTCACCCAAAATGTCATCAATGACAAGAATGAGAACTTTTTCTTTTGATTGTGAGTTTGTTGAGGGCACGAAAATCAAGATATGTGTGCCAAGTTCCTTATTTATTGAGTACCATGATTACTGGAGAATAATAGGGGATGGTACCAGGATGGATAACACCTGCTTCTATAAATTATTGAACAATTTTCTCAATTTCATTTTTTTGGGCAAAGGGATGTCGATAAGGGTGAACATTGGGAGGAAGATTGTCTAGTACTACATGAATGGAATAATCATGGATACTGCGAGAAAGGGGAATTCCATGGGGAGTTTTAAAAATATCTTGGTGTCAAGAGAGTATATATTGGAGGTTTCGGTGCATAGAGGGTGTCTTAATGGCTTGAATGGAATGGAGTTGGTAAATAATGTGAGAATGACCTTTTCTTAGTAGATTTTCCATTCAATGGGAACTGATGATCTCAAGTGAGCTTGTTGTGATGCATTGGAACTTATATTGTTGTCCCTCCTATTGGAATTGAATCGTTAGGTCCTTAAAATACATTAGTATGGGGTTGCGATATAGTGTGTAACCATTCAGAATTGAGCACAATGTCACAAATTCCCATGTCAATAGAAAACATATAAGATTTTAGGTGGTACTGACCAATTTGTAGGCACACATTTTCGCAACACCCACCACATTTCATGGAATTTCCATTGACAATCATAATTTGATAGTTGTTGACTACATGGATATACAAATTGATTTCTTGGGAAATGCAATGATGAATAAAATTATGGGTGCTACCACTGTCAACTAAGATGATGATTTTTATATGCTTAATGTATCCAATTAACTTGAGGGTTTGGGGAGAGAAAAATATAGTGAGGGCATGCAACGAAATAAATAGTTCAATTTATGGTGGATCAGAGGTCAGAGTAATATCATTTTCTTGGGGTAGCTCCTCCAAAGGGGAAACACTAGCCTCCTTGTCAACAACATCCTCATAAATGGCCATAAAAATATTTTGTTCCTTAGACTTGTGCCCAGAAAATATTTGTCATCACAATTATAGAAAAGAAACTTGAGTTGGACTTCAACCATTTCTTCCCTAGTTGTTTATGGATATTGAGAAGAGTGGTAGGAGGGGTGGGATTGGTGGGTCGAGGGAGAGGAATAAAGGAGGTTTTTGTTTTGGTGGAGACAATCTATTGTGCTTCCTTAGATATTTTAGTAGTTTTCAACCAAGCCTGAGGGTGATCCATTAGGACCTAGGAATGGATTTCATCATTTAAGACACTGATAAATAATTCCCTAAAGAAAGAATCTGGCATGTCCTCCATTCTAAAAGAGAAGTGATCAAATGCATTTATAAATTATTTCATTGTGTCAGACCATTTCAACTTGGTCAAACAACCTAAATGGTGGGTTTCGATGTCAAAGCATTCATAAAGCTCTACAACAAGTTATGCCCAAGCAACATACCCTTGGTGTGCATTTTTACACCATTGCCACCATTTCCAGTGTTCATGATCTAGATAGAGGACACCATAACAAAGTTTTTCAAACTCATCAATAATGTCATGCAAGGAGAAATAATGTTCCATTTGAGTGACCCAGCTCGTGAGATTTGAGCCATCAAATTTTTTCACCTCAACTCTAGAAAGAAGGGGGTCATGATGAAGGGAGTTGGAATGGAGGGCCATAGTATGGGAAGAGTCCACACCTAAGTGTGAAGGTTGGTCACAGGAGGGAGGGCCCTGGGAATTTTTCAAGAATTGGTTGGGATGGGATTGGAAGTAATCAAATCGACCATTTATGGAGTAAAATTCTCCCTTAACTTGGTCCCTGAAGGTTTTAATATTGGAATTGATGAAATCAATTTCATAAGTCATTTTATGGATGGTCTCCTTATGTTCTTTGGTTTCATCTTGCAGTTTAATGATTTCTTGGTTGTGAGTGGTGGTCATTTGGAAATGAGGGGTGCCGGAGAGGAGGAGTGGGTCCACAGAAATAAAAATAATAATAAGTGATACATACCACATTGATCAGGGATAAAAGGAAAATCCAATGGGATGGGTGGAAGATAAGGGTGTCGAGAAAAGTGGGTGGGTCCATGGAAAAAAGAATTAGGAGTGATAGGAACTAAGACAATCAAGTAAAATATAGGAATCTGATGGGATAGGTCCCAAATAAGGGTGTCAGTGTGACAACTATACTCATTTTTTTTTAATCTTGCAGATTTATACTCTATTCTGAAGAATACTGTAGTGATAGAATACCCAAATTGTTAATATGGACATTTGTGTAGGAATTTGGCAACCAGGAGGCAGGGTTGTGCAACAAAATTTCCCTTTTTATTTTGTTTTGTTCCCAAGGGTTAGGACTTTTAGGGTTCCTACAGACAAGGTTTTTCCCTATGTTATATCTTTTTGATATACATGTAGGGTTAAACAATAGTACTTGACCCACTATCTCAGGGAACAAACTAAAGAGGATCGATCGTTACTACCCTATTTTATAAGTACTAGAGAGTATCTTCTCGAGTGTTTTTCTTAGTGTTAATATCTTCGAGTTGTTCTTAGTGTGAGTATATTCCCCAATAGAGAGATTATTGATTACTTATACCAGAGAGACATTGATAAATCAATGGGACTATAAATAGACTAAGAGCATTGAAGGGGTACATTCCTTGGGTTTGTCAGATCAAGAGGAAGAGAGTTGGATGAAAATTCAGGATAGTTGTAGGAGAACACCAGTGGGTTGTGGGATATATGAGCCATGAGTGGACTGTAAGAGACACCCTTTCTTATGGATTCCTATGCCCATCTATGGGGTGACTTGCTATTGATATCTAGAAAAACAATTCTATGGTTGGGTGGAATGTCTGTCCCAAGCAGTTGGTTTCATAAGCATTTTAAAAAGATAAGTGTTTATTTATTTTCTGAGTTATCTTATGAGTTTTATATTTTCTCTTTTACTCTATGTATGAGAATGGCATTTGCGTGTTGTTTTAATTGAGTTATTAGTTGCATTCATGCTTTTTTTTAAATGTTGTAGATGCATTTGATTATGGGTATCAAAAACTAGTTAAATATGTGTATAATTTGTAGTTGGTAAGCTACAGTAAATTAGTTACCAAAAAAAATTGATTTTTTTATGGGTATTCGGTGTAGTAATGTTCCTTAGTTAATCTTGGGGATGTTACAGATTGGTATTAGAGCTCAAGGTTCAACACTCAACTTGTATGGGAAAAGAGACAATGTGAAATCGGTAGATTTCAGTTGTTGCAGAGTTTCACCGTGAGGTATTTGCAAAAAATTGTAGAACCACAGTGAAATCCCAAAATTATGAGAATATTTCAAGTTAAGTGGATTCGTAACAGTTGATGAGAGGATCAATGGAATCAATCTGTAGGTCACATATTTAATTTTGTATTGGGAGGTCGAATTTTTCATTTTTAGGGTGACTTTGAAGTTTAAGTGAAGCGACATCACAGATTAATTTGACCGAAAGGACCAATGGTCAAGATTCAATCATAGAGGTCCGAAAATGGTGTTCTTGATATTCCTTTAGAAAGATGGTTTCAAATAAATATTGGATTTGAGTATGAGTTTAGGTCTGAAGGGGGGGATTCTGATGGAACAAGATAAAAGAATGAGATTCATTGATCGATGTCTCTCTTAGTCATAAGATCTAGCAGAGCAATCATTTTTGGAAAGATTCATTCGGAAGGTTTGGGCATCTTTTCATGTCCCAAAGAAGCCATTACAACAGAGTTAGAGGTCGATAATTTCTAAAGTTCACAAAGATATGGATCATTGGATGTGAGTGATCTCATCCATTAGATCTTATGGAATGTCTAGTGTTGGTGTTGAGTTTCCAATGAAGATTGTCTCACCGACATAACGAGTGCACAACTTGGGGACCTGAGATGATCATGGCCATTGTTCAACATGATTTTTACCATTCGATCTATCCGACGAGGATGTTGTCTCGATAGGGATGAGGGAGGAAGAGAATGCAACATCAACGTGCCATGTCAGTGGACATGTCAGCGAGGGCTAGCAAGTTAGAGAGTTCCATGTAGTAGTCAGGTATAGGTGGGATCCACTGTGGTTTTTGGACTTCAAGTTTCAGAAGGAGTCGTGGGGGAAGTAATTTTTCCCTTCTGATGGATTTTTTCTAAAAGAATAGGGACCATTGATCATGATCAATCTAAGCTATCAAATTGTGCAGAAGGGAGTGTTTTTGAGGGGTCTTCAAGAGGATTGTTTCTGGATATTTTTGGAAGGGTGTTTACGATGGACTTCAAAAGAGGAAGTTTTGATGGGAAACGTCTAAAGGGGTGAGTCTGGTAGTGTTTAGACCATGGATTTTGGAAAGATCCATGTGCCAAGCGAATTGAAGTTTCCAATGGGGAGAAACCAAGAGGGAATAACCCGATAATCTTGTAGGAGGTCTGGCCAAGGGCCAAGGAGGAAATTTACAGATGGAAACATGGTTGAACCATAGGATGGCACATGGAATTAATAGGCACATTCCATGCCATGTCAACTAAATTGTCCATGTTGATGCACAATCCAATTTGAGGATCTTTTACAACAGTTAATCAATGAAATTTCATGGGATTTTTTTAATATTTTAAGGTCATCAACACGCAAAGCAATTTTGAGGGCTTAAACGACATTTTCAGGTAGTCAAAAATATAGAGAAATGTGTGTACCACTGGTACATAGATTCTTTGCAATTTTAATTGAAAGAGCTTAGTGAGAGGTTTCCAATAGTTATTTTGTAAGGTACCAAATCTAGTATAATAGTCGAAAATAGAAATATTGTAGAGAATAACAACATAACAACAAACTATATGAAACCAGAGCACCAAAATAATACCTTTATTGATAGAAAACAATGTTCACTTAGCTCTTCGAGGGGGCAACCTCCAGTAGAGCGATGCTCTATTACAATAATTCTCAAGAAAAAAATTTGCATACCCTTGAATCTTATTTATACTAGCTCTATATACCGAAAAGAACAATCTAGAGGAAGATGCTTCTAGAAGCGAAAGCTTCTATTAGGTCTTCTAACATTTGAATTATTCTTGCTTATTAATATCATCCTTTATTACATGGAAATTATATTATTCTACCTACGTGAGGGGTTAGGGAGGTTAGGTCCCTAAAATTCCATCCCCCTTGAAGAACATCCTTTTCCTCAAGGCTTGAGATGAGGAAATTGTTGTAGAATGGTGATTAACTCCCAGGTGGAATCTTCTGAAGTTGTATCTTTCCACTAGACTAACACTTCCTTCATGGTGCATTGATGGAGATGATGCTCGTGCTAGTCCAATACTACCTGTGGCTGCAAAAATATTGAACCTTCTTCATCCAACTCAGGGAGACTGATTTGAGTTTGGAACTTAGTTCCAATCACCTTCTTTAAGCAGGAGACATGAAAAAAAAGATGGATCTTAGAATGACTAGGTAGAGCTAACCGGTAGGCCACTAATCCCACTCACTTGAGCACTGTATAAGGACCATAAAATTTGGGAGCATTTTTCTGATAGTTTTCATCTTTGAGTGAATTCTTCTTATAAGGTTGCAATCGAAGAAACACATAGTCCCCTTCAACAAATTGACATTCAAAATGACCTTGATCTTCTTGTTGCTTCATGCAATTCTGATCCATGACCAAATTTTTTTTGAAGGCATGAAGAATAGCCTCTTTAACTGTAAGATTTTTTTCAACCTCTTGAACCTTTGAAACACCTGGCATGTATGAGAGAACCAATAATGGATTTTGGCCATATACTACTTCAAAAGGAGTCATGTGAGTAACTGTATGGTAAGATGTTTTGTACCACCATTCAATTAGGGGTAACCACTGAGCCCACTGATTTTTCCTTTCATATATAAAACACCTCAAATATGTTTCCAAACACTTGTTGACAAATTCAGTTTGTCCATTCATTTGTGGATGATAGGTCTTGCTGGGATGCAATTGGGTGCCCTGTAGCTTGAACAATTCTTGCCAAAAATTGATGGTGAAAGTGGGATCTCTGTCAAAGACAACAGAATGAAGCATTCCATGAATCTTGAAGATATTATCCATGAATATTTGATCCACTATGGATGTCATGAATGGGTGTTGAAGAGAATAGAAACGAGTATATTTGGAAAGACAATCAACGAACACCATCATGACTAAATTATTTCTCAATTTAGGTAAGCCAACAATGAAATCCATAGAAATATATCTCCAAATAGCAAGGGGAATCAGAAGCAGTTAGAGTGTGCCTGTAGCTTTGACTATTTCTCCCTTGTTTCTTTTAGAGACCTCACATTCAACCACAAAGGTGTGGATGTCATGTTTCATACCATCCCAGAAAAAAGAATGTTTGACTCGTTCATAGGTTTTGGTAAACCCTAAATGCCCAACTATGGGTGAAGCATGAAGCTCATAAATCATAGTGGATTTAAGTTGTGACTATTTTCTTAAATAAAAATGGTTTTTGTAGCGAATCTCTTCATTGTGCCAAGAGTACCCTAGAGAAGATGGAGAATTGTGCTACAATTGGTGGATCATGCTAGAAATTTTGGGGTCTTGCAACCATTCCTAATGAACAGTTTGGATCCAATCTGGTGCAATGAAGGAGAGGGAGAAAAGGGACCCTTCTTCTTCATACTTCCTGGAAAGAGTGTTAGCATCTACATTTTCCTTCCCATTCTTTTAAATTATCTCATAATCATAGCCAAATATCTTCATCACCCATTTTTGTTGCTCCGGGGGTGAAATTCGTTGTTCCAAAAAATAATAGAGACTCTGATGATTAGTTTTAATTTGGAAGTGTTTTCCCAATAGATAAGGATGTTAGAGATCCAAAACATGAAGAATAGCTATTTTATTTTCATAAATGTATTGTCTCAAATGTCTCTCTGAAAGTTGTTTTCTAGTGAAGGCCAGAGGAATGCCATCTTGCATGACGACGACCCCAACTCCTTTATGGAAAGCATTACATTCCAATGCGAAAGTCTTTGTGAAGTCTAGAAGTGTTAGGACAGGGGCCAAGCACATAGCATATTTCAAGGCTTGGAAGGAGTGATCAACAGTGGGAGTCCAAGTGAAATAATTATTTTTAAGGTGAGCAGTGAGAGGAGTTGCAATTTTTCCATAATTCTGAACAAACTTATAACAATATCCCATTAAACCCAAAAAACCACACAAGCTCTTAAGATTTTTAGGGTGAGGAAAATCCTGATAGCTTCAATTTTCTTAGGATCCACTTGTACACCATCCTTGCCAACAATATGACCTAGGTACTGCACCTCTAAGGCTCCAAAGCAACATTTAGATTGTTTGAGGAAAATTTGGTGCTTTGATATTAGATTGAGAACTTGATCCACATGGGAGATATGGGATGTCCAAGTTTTACAATAGATGAGAATATCATCAAAGAAAACGGAGACCAAATGACGGAGAAAAGAATAGATGACATTATTCATAATACTTTGGAAAGTGGAGGGAGCATTACACAGGACAAAGAACATTACCAAGAACTTATAGTGACCCTCATGAGTTTGAAATGTAGTCTTTGGAATGTCTTTTTCTTTCATACAGATCTGGTGGTATCCAGAACATAGATCAAGTTTGTTGAAGTACTGAGCACCACTCAATTCATCAAAGAGGTCATAAATGACAAGAATGTGGAATTTGTCTTTGATTGTGAGTCTATTGAGGACACAAAAATCGGGACACATTCTCCAAGTACCTTCTTTCTTGAGTACCATGACCATAGGGGAAGAATGGGGGTTGGTACTAGGACAAATAACACCCTCTTCTAGAAATTCATGAACAATTTTCTCAATTTCATTCTTCTAGGAAAAGGGATGATGATAAGGGAGAACATTGGGAGGAATATTGTCTGGTATGATAGGAATGGAATGATCATGGATGCCATGGGAAGAGGGAAGTTCTTTGGGTGTGGTAAAAACAAATTGGTGTCAGAAGAGGATATATTGGAGGTTGGGATGCACAGAGGGTGTCTCAATGGCTTGAATGGAGTAGAGTTGGGAAATAATGCCAGAATGACCCTTTTTGAGGATATTTTCCATTCGATGGGAACTTATGATCTCAGGGGATCCTATTGTGATTCCTTAGAACTTATACTGTTGTCCCTCCTATTGGAATTTCATGGTTAATTCCTTAAAATCCATGAGAATGGGGTCAAGAATATGTAACCATTCAACACTTAGCACAATGTTACAACCACCCATGTCTATTGAAAACATATAGGATTTACAGTGATACTAACCAATTTGGAGCCACACATTTTCACAAAATCCCCCACATTTCATGGAACCTTCATTGGCAATCATGATTTAAAAATTATTGATGACACAAATGTAACAATTGACTTCTTGGGAAATGAGGCAATGAATACAATTATGGGTGCTACCACTATAAACAAGGATGATGAATTTGTAATTCTTAATGAAACCAATTAACTTGAGGGTATGGGGAGAAAAGAATCCAGTGAGGGAATTAAGTGAAATCACCAGTTCAACTTGATTTAGTGGATCAAAGGGTAGATCCAGATCATATGGTGGCGGTAGCTCATATATAGGTGAAAAAAATTCATCATCTTCAGAAACATCCTCAGTCATGGCCATAAAAATCTTATGTTCCTTACACTTGTTCCTAGGAAAACATTTTTCATCACAATTATAACAAATACCCTTGAGTTGGCATTCAACCATTTCTACCCAGGTTAATTTTTCAATCTTGAGGGGAGTTGTAGGAGGGGAAATATTGGTGGGTTTAGGGTGAGGAATAAAGTATGGCTTTTTGATCTGGGAGGAGACAATATGTTGTGCTTACTTGGATCAATGACTAGCTTCTAAATAAGTCTGGGGGCGTGCCATGAGAACATGGGCACATATTTCATTTTTTAGGCCACTTATAAAGAATTCCCTAAAAAAGGCATTTGACATGCCCTCTATTTTGAAATCCAAGTGCTCAAATGCTTCGATAAAGTCTTCCACTATCCCAGAATGCTTCAACTTGGTCAAACGACCTAAATGGTGGATTTTGGGGTCAAAGCGGTCATAAATATCTGCAACAAACTGTGTCCAAGCAACATACTCTTGGCGTGCCTTTCTACACCATTCACACCATTGCCAATGTTTCAAATCCAAATGTAGGATACCATAAAAAATCTTGGATAAATCATCAGTAATTCCATGCAAAGAGAAATAATGTTCCATTTGAGTGACCCATCCTGTGGGCTCCGAGCCATCAAATTCGTTCATCTCAATTCTAGGAAGGTGTAGGTTTCAAGGAAGGTGGGTGGAATGAGGACCTTCGTAATGGGAAGAGTCATGGTCTTCTTTATAGGATGATTATTCAGAAGAGGAAGGGTTCAGGGAACTTCCCATCAATTGGTCAAGTATGTCTTTAATGTCGTTGATGCTTGCACATTGGTCCTGAAGGATTTGAATAGAGGAATTGAGCTTGCTAATGTAGGCATTGATATTATTGATGTCCTCCTTGTTTTGGATGTTGTCAAAAATCAATGTATTGAGTTCTTGGGCACAGTTGGTGGTCATTTGGGTAGAGGTAAAAAATGGTCAGGCAAATGTGATAGATGGTGAATAAGGGTGTCGGGAAGGGTGGGTGGAACCACTAAGGAGAATGGTGACAAGTGATAGGTACCATGGAGATCAAGGAGAAAAGGGGAATCCAATGGGATAGGTTCCAAATAAGGGTGTTGGGAAAGGGGTCAGGTCCACTAAAAAAAAATGTATTAAAAATGATAGATACCATGGTAATTAGGGAAAATAGAGGAATACAATGGGATAGGTCCAAATAAGTGCATCGGTGGGACTACTATACATTTTTTGTTTACTGTTGCAGAGTTATACTCTAATATGAATAATACTACAGTGTCACAATGCTCAAATTCTTAATAGGAAAAAGGCGGTGTGGAAATACCCAAATTTTGAACCAGAGAAATCTTATTTGTTCCCTTTCTGTGTTGTTTGTGTCCCAGGGGTTAGGGTTCCTACAGAAAATAGTTTTCCCTATGTTATATCTCTCTAATATATGTGTGGATTCAAAAAATAGTACTTGACCCAATATATCAGGGCATCAACTAAGGAGGGTAGATTGTACCCTTATCCGTACTACGCGATATCCCAAGTACTAGAGAGTATCTTCTAGTGTTTTGGTCTTGGTTGAACTATAGTAGTTAATAGGTCGATTGACTTATCTATAGAGGGATTTAGGATATCTAGGCTGATACGTATACAGGTTCTATCTGATTCATTTCCACTTGAATGAGTACCAACATGGGTTACAAGGGTGGCCAACAATGTGCGCTTAAGTACCACTTGTAGTTCCTGCATGTATGCTTCCCCAACCATAGATTTATGTGTTGAACAACAAATCTTTGTGGCTTTAAGGCATTGGAATGTGTCTCTACCCTAAAAAAAATAACCCACAATTTTCTACCAAGGAAAGTGTTATGATATCACTTGTAAGGTACTAGATCTAGTATAATAGCCGAAAATAGAAATATTGGAGAGAATAACAGTGGAACAACACAATGTATAAAACCACAACACCAAAAGAGTACCTTTATTGATAGGAAACAATGTTCACTTTCCTCTTTGAGGGGGAAACCTCTAGCAAAACAATGCTCTATTACAATAATTCTCAAGACAAAAATTCTCATACCCTTGACTCCTATTTATACTAAATCTATCTACCCAAAAGAAAAATCTAGAGGAAGATCCTTCTAGAAGTGGAAGCTTCTATTAGGTCTTCTTACATTTGACTTATTCTCCTTATTACTAGGAATTATTAGTATCTGCCTTTATTCCATGGAAAATATATTATTCTACCTACATGAGGGGTTAGGGAGGTTAGGTCCCTAACATGTTCCAGGCACAAAAAATAACTCATATGAATAAGCTACAACTGAAATAGTGCAAGGCATATTTTGGCACCATTTTACTTCCATATGGGCATAAATCCTTACTTTGACGTCCATTTGGGGCACATGAGTAGTATATGGAAATATTATGGACCATAGGAGACATCCATGAAGCCATATTTGGAATCTAGGTGCATAAAACTGTATAGGAAGAGAAAGAAGACACTTGTAGCATTCAGGGTTGAAAATGGGAAAACATTCAAAAATTTCGAAGACCATAAATTTCAACTCCTAACTTGGATTTGGAAAAACAAATAGTCGTTGGAAAGGTATTGAAGAGGAGAATACATATATCAACCTAGAAATTTTATATGGACAAAAAAAAAAGTATACATTATTTTCCATAATTTTGTATGTATATATATTACCTAATAGAAATTCTATTGCATGCACATTTTCTTGCATAATTAAGAGGTTCAGGAGGACAGTTTGGTTCCTGGATGAGAACTATAGTGATGGAGGATGCCAAAGGGTCCTACAACCATGAATAGGAAATAATAGGGATACATGTTAGCATGGGAAGAACTGAGACAAAGTCCAATGGAAGAAGATGTAGGTAGGAGCCTAAAACTATGAGAAGCATGGATATAGAAGTGTAGAGATATAGGGAAAACAATGAGAGGATTATGAAAGATTAGGAGGAGATACTCCAAATTCTGAAAATATCACATAAGAAAGTTAATAAAGATTCTAGCACAAAGCAAGCATACAATGATAGACAAGTGACAACATCCATATCCCATAATAGAAGAGATGATCATGGGAATGGAAAGTAGTCAATATGCATGAGCAGGTGCCATAATTATTTAAATAAATCCACTAGAGGAGATCATGCAAGTTCAGGTCCAAGGAGCAGCCCAAGTGTGTCCCCTATCAAGAGGCAAAGGAGAAGGCTAGAGGAAGAAATTTTACAGGGTGAACTCTAGAAAATAAATTCACTAACTTTCAATGGTGAACACGGAAAGGGAGAAGAGGTCGAGGACTGGTTGTTGGAAATGAAGAAATATTTCCAGCTGCATGAATATCCCTCAAGGGTAGAAACACAAATTGCAACCTACCACTTGTAGAGAAATCCATCCATGTGGTGGGATCATCTTAAGCAAGCCAATCACCTGGATGAAAAGAAGGTCTCATGGAGGTAGTTTAAAAGATATTTCCAAGAGAAATATTTTTCCAAGCATTATTATGAAAGGAATATGAAATATTTATTTGAACTCAATTTGGGAAACATGAAAATGGATGAATATGAGAAAAGGTTCTTTGATTTTTTGAAGTATATGGGCTTCATAAAGGATGAAAAGTCCAAAATTAAAATATCTCTAAGCGGGTTACCCTCCTTATATAGTGACAAGATACAATATGATAACCCCGAGACTTTGGAGGAGACCATAAGGAGAGAAAAGCATATTTATGAGCAAAGCAAAGTAAGGCCAATTTTCCAAAAAGCTTGGAATGACAAGATGAAAGGAAAGAGGGATCAAAGGTAGAAAGGTTTTAAGCCACTCTTTTTCCCAATAGACATTAATGGACTCAACACAAAAGTAGATGTGAAAATTATACCTTTGGGTTCATATGATTGTATAATTGGCATGGATTAGTTGGAGATATACCATGTTGTCCTAGATTTTTACAGCAAGAAAATCACTTTTCTTGATGAGGAAGGATAACAAGGAAATATTCAATGCATTCTGAGAGTTGCAGCTATTAGAGAAATTTTGGCCATGTCGCTGAAAAAGAGTTTCAGGAAGGGATGTCATCCTTTTGCATCTCATATGGAAGAGGAAACTAGATATAAAATGCCAAGTATTAAAGACCACCAGGTCTTGAAATATTTTGAAGATGTCTTTTGGAAATCCCAGGATTACCACCAAAGAGAGACATTGATTTCTTTATTGATTTGGTGCCAAGAGCTGCCCTAATGTCCAAGACACCTTACATAATGGGCACACCAAAATTAAAAGAATTGCATATGCAATTTCAAGATTTGTTAAATAAGGGGTATATATGCCCAAATGTGTCACCTTGGGGTGCCCCAGTTTGTTTTGTGAAGAAGAAAGATGGAACCTTAAGGTTGTGTATTGATTTTAGACAACTAAATAAGGTCATTAGCTGAAAGGTGAAAGAATATTTTGCAAGATTGACTTGAGATCATGTTATCACCAAGTGAGTATAAAGGAAGAATATATTAACAAGATAGCATTCAAATCAAGGTATGGGAATTATGAATTTGCGGTAGTGCCATTTGGGATATCAAATGCCCCAATTGTTTTCATGTGATTAATGAATGGGGTGTTCACGGAATACCCAGACAAGCTTTTGATTATGTATATGGATGATATACTCATATTATCAAAGACAAAATAATATCATGAGTAGCATTTGAGAATGGTTTTACAAGTTTTAAGAAAGCATAAATTGTATGCCAAACTAAGTGTAGATTTTATCAAAAGAAGATTCATTACTTAGGGCATATTATTTCAGCCGATGGGATATCAGTTGATCCCAAGAATATA
The DNA here is from genome assembly GCA_009831015.1 of Picea engelmannii. Lineage (NCBI taxonomy): Eukaryota > Viridiplantae > Streptophyta > Pinopsida > Pinales > Pinaceae > Picea > Picea engelmannii. The sequence continues at coordinate 293,995 of ML780999.1, read as the reverse complement.
GAGTCCATTAGAGGATGGCCAGTTCCAAGAAATGTGACAAAGATCAGATCATTCATGGGTCTGGTCTGCTATTACCGAAGATTCATAAAAGGATTCTCAAATAGTGCATTCCCAATCACTTCCTTTCAAAAGAAGGGAGTGAAATTCGAATGGACTTCTGAATGTGCATAGAGATTTCAACAGCTAAAAGACATTTTGACAAGTGTCCCAATATTAAAGATTTCAGATCTCGATGAAGACTTTGTTGTGTGCATGGATGCATGCAAGGAAGGGCTCGGTGGAGTCCTCGCTAAAAAATATCATGTGGTATCCTATTAGTCTCGAAAATTAAAATATCACAAGAGGAATTATGCTACCCATGACTTGGAATTAGTAGTCATTGTTTATACATTAAAAATGTGGAGAAATTACCTTATGAGGAGAATATTTGAGATAAAGACATACCACTTTGGTATGAAACATTTGTTTTTCCAACCAACATTAAATGCCAGGGGAAACTAGATTGCTCAAATTTCTAAGTGAATATGAATTTGAAATTAAACATATCAAAGGCAAGGAAAATCAAGTAGTTGAAGCACTCAACATAAGAGAATATGAGATGCATATTTCAGCCATCATCATATACTGTAGATATTTAGAAGATATAACTTTAGAGGCTGAAAGTTTACATCAACACTATTTAAAAATGAAAGAAACATTACAACAATGAAAATTACGTTATAAATTTAATTATTATGAGATGAAAGAGGATGGAATACTCACATATAGAGGAAAAACATATGTGCTAAATTCCGGTGAGCTAAAAAATACAGTGTTGAGATAAATGCGCAATGTGCCATATGTTGGGCACCTAGGATATCATAAATCAATTGTAGTTGTATGAAGCCAATACTTTTGGCCTGGAATGAAGAAAGACATGGCTAATTATATTGTCAGGTTTCTAGCATGTCAAAAGGTGAAGGAAAAGCATAGACATCTAGTGGAGCTACTACAACCATTTCCCATTCTTGAGTGGAAATGGGAAGTGGTTACAATTGATTTTATTACAAAGTTACCCAAAAAATTGAAGCAACATGATTCCATCATGGTAGTTGTGGATAAATTAACTAAGGTTGCCCATTTTATTCGAGCAAATACTACACACAAAGCATCAAATATTGTAGATCTCTACATGAAAGAAGTTGCTAGGATACATGGAGTGCCCAAGGAGATTGTTTCAGATAGATATCCAAAGTTCACATCCAATTTTTGGAAAGGTTTGTTCAAAGGCTTTGGGACAAATGTAAATCATAGTATAGTGTATCACCCAGAGTTAGATGGGCAAATAGAGAGAACCAACATAATCATTGAAGAAATGATAAAAATGTATGTGATAGACCAACCATCAAAGTGGGAAGATTATATCCATTTAGTTTAATTTTCTTACAATAATGGGTATCATGATTCATTAAAAATGATCCCATTTGAAGCATTGTATGGTAGGAAGTGTAGCACAACAATGAGTTGGGATAACCCAACAGAAAGAGATGTCATTGGGATATATTTATTACAGGAAATGGAAGAGAAAATGGAAAAGATAAAGAAGAATTTAAAAGATAACTAGGATAGGAAGAAAAGTTATGTAGAAAATAACAAAGTTTTTGGAGATTTTAAAGTAGGGGAACATGTTTTTCTAAAAGTGAAAGAGAAAAGAAGTTCGCTAAGATTGGGTTGTTTTCCAAAGTTGGAAATAAGATATTGTAGACCTTTTGAGATCTCAGAAAAGATAGGTGCAGTTACATACATCCTAGTATTTCCTGCATCCATGAGAGTGCATAATGTATTTCATGTATTCTTATTAAATAAATGTGTTCCTAAACCCAACGACATAATTGATTGGACTGTAATCTAGGTGGAGCATGAATGGGATTTCCAGGTGGAACTAGTACACATCCTGGACTAGAAATTCAAATTGCTCAAGAACAAAGAAATACACATGGAAAAGGTCCAATGGAGATGCTAAGGTCTTGAATATGCCTCATGGGAGCATGAAGAAACCATAGAGGAGGAATACTCACAAAGTTTTGTCAATTTTGAAGGAAATAGAAGCTAAACAAATGCAAGACTCTATTTTTGGGCAACTCAAGTTCCAGAACCACATCTCAGAATTTATGGACACCTATGTTGATATCCGTAATAAAAGAATGATTCCTCCCAATGGACTGAGAAAAATGAAGGGGTTGCATTCCTTGGGTAAACAAGTTGAGGGAAAACAAGAGATTTTGGTTGGAACTACTATTGGATTTGTGAAATTACAATTTCTTTTTAAGTATTTCGATGTAAATTTGTATATGTATTTCGATGTGGTATTGTGCAAGGAGGAAGGTTCATAATTGTAGGGGAGGGGGAATGTAACATCCTTGTTATAATCCCTAGTTTACTTAAGGAATAAGGGAGTTATGATGTGTGGCTATGACCAAGCAGTGTAATATCCGAATTGTATTTTCTAATTTTTGATAAATAAAATGTGATGCGAGTTGTTGGGGGCAGTGGACAGATATGGGGGGTAAGTTTTCCTCAAGAGAAGGGAGTTTCTAAGAGGGTTCCAAGGGGGTAAATTATTTATGAGTAATAATTCAACCCACTTTACTAAATTTTATTATCATTGGGGATAAATTCTATTTTTTGTTTGAGTGTATGAGAACCCAGTCATTAAACTCATGTAAGAGGGTGGGTGTGAGAATCACATATCATAGTTATTGAAAGCATGGGGATGAGTAAAATCAGTTTGGGAAAGAGTGTGAGTCAACTTGCTAGGGGAAAAGAGAGGAAATCCATATGGGCAGTTACATGAATTTTTCACATGCATGTTTTTGCATGAACAACAAGAAGAGAACATGAAAAAACGCATTTTATATAGAGAAACAATAGAGGCAGAACTCTAGAGCATTTTTTGAGATGAAGACTGAAGATCCATGTTGTTAGGCCTAAAGAGTAAACTCCTATGTGGGTTTCACTATAACAACAAGTGTTTGTTGTTTGGTTTCTTGGCAGTTTCCTAGAAGCGAGTTCCCTTGAGTTCCCAGTAGAGAGATTCTTGGTTACTTATGTTAGAATATTGAGACATGTGAATAAACATACACCAATATTAAACACTAGAACCTTACTATTCTATCCTCCTATCCATATAACAACAACATTTAATCATAATAAGAAAGATACAAGAGAAAAATAGTACACCATATATACATGGTAAAAACCCAAAATGGGGAAACATCCATGGGAAGGTATTGTCTTATTTATTATTCAAAAATCTCCAATATTGCACTTGAGCTCCCACACATCACACTCCATATTCAAATCATTCTAATGTATATGATCACTATGCAATCCTTCATTTCAATGTATATGATCACTATGTGATAATTCATTTTAATGTACCTCATGGGTCTCTCTTACCTCTATTATATGCCAAGAGATATGGAGGAATTGCATCCCAAAAATTCAAATACATGTGGGATAAATGTAATTTCACCTCTTTATATAATGAATGGTAACAAGAGTATATTACTTCATGATGCATGTGAGATAAGTCTTTTACATAAGAGTAGACACTATTACCTTCAAAATTGATTTATTCCAAAAATACCACACAAGTCATCATTACATATTCCAATGGCATGTACTAGAGAGACCCCAATAAAAAAATGTGATGCCCGATGGACTAAGAGAAGTGAAGGGGTACATTCCTTGGGTTAGGAAAGTCAAGAGGAAGAGAGCTGGATGAAAATCCAGGATAGTTGTATGACAACACCAGTGGGTTGTGGGATATCTGAGTTGTGAGTCGACTATGAGAGACACACTTTCTTATGGATTCCTAGACCTATCTTGGGGGTGAATTGTTGTTGAGATATAGAACAACAAGTCTATGGTTGGGTGTAATGTCCATCCCAAGCAGTTGGTTGCATAAGTGTTTTAAAAAGATAAGTGTTTATTTATTTTCCGAGTTACCTTATGAGTTTTATGGTTGTGCTTTTACTCTGTGTATGAGAATGGTTTTTATGTGTTGTTGTAATTGAGTTATTAGTTACATTCATGCTTGTTTTAAAATGTTGTATATGCATTTAATTATTGGTATAAAAAACTAGTTAAATCTGTGTATAATCGGTAGTTGATAAGCTACAGGAAATTAGTTAGCAGAAACTTTGATTTTTTTTAATGTGTATTCTATGTACTAATGTTCATCGGTTAAGTTGGAGGATGTTACACCTTCCTTCTTATCTTGTTAGCTTGGGTAAGTGTTTAATATATTTCTTTGTTTTTCCTCTTTGTTCCTTGGCAAGGGTTTTAAGTATTTTTTTCAGGTTATAGTTGATCTCATTGGTGAAGGTTTTTTCCTTTGAGGAATCCATTCTTGTAGGGCCTTGGTCCTCTTAGCCTATCTTCATTAGGTTGGATATTATTCTACATTTATGGTTCTAATATCTTGCCCTAGTCCTTGATATAGAAGTGATCATTTTTTAGAGGGGCATACTTTTTGACCCCATAAACCCTAATTAGATAAAGAAAAGTCACTAGTCCTATATCCAACAACCAACCAAAAAACCCTAAAAATCAAAAGTTTTATTTTTTATTGTTTAGAAGGAAATATAATGGTGAAAAATAAAAGAAAATTATTTATTTATATTTATTTCATTGTGTAGTGTAAATTTAATGGGTTATTTAATTTCCTAGACAATTTTATCCTAGGGTTTATGCTTAATTGTTGATCTCCAACCCTAAGGAGACAAATTGACCATATTGGATTGAAATTTAAGGTGTTATCTAACATTTCATAGGTTGATTTAAGATGATTCTCAAATGTTTAAATTAAATTGCAACATAAAAAATCAGATTTGGCGAAACCTTGAGGCTAGAGTTTGGTGCTTCAAGGTGTTTTGATTCTCATTATTAGTTTCTATTTTAAATATAGATTGTTTACCAATATTATATTACATATCTAGAGGTGATATTAATATTTGATGTGATTATAGTTTTTTATCTTTTACTTGGAGATTTTATTTGGTGAATTCCAAGTGATAACCTGTGAAACCCTAAGGGGATTCACCATCTAGTTTGCAAGTTCTTTCATAGTTAATGTCCATATATCTTTAGAACTTGTTTATAACACTTGTTTGGATATTATTTTATAGAATATATATTTCCCAAGTAGAAACATCCAAGACTTATTTCTCTCTTGTGCTTAATCTCACTCTTGGATGATAGTTTCATGACCTAAATCTAATTGATTTGCCTTTTTTTTTCATAAATTGGATTTATAGGTGAAAGTAAATCCATAAGATTGTCCTCTCTTAACATTTAATCAAATGGTAAACACATGTACACATTGCACCTACGATTAATGTTAAATGTCTTCACTCTTTGTACCCTAAAGTAGATTAAAGTGGTTCTAACCTCTTGTGAGTTTTCTTTGTTGAGTGATAAACTTAATACAAATATGAATTTGCTAATGTTGTTTATTTTATACATCAGGTTTGGCACACACATCCACTTTATCCTAACATTCTTTGAAGTGGATATAATTTTGGTTCATGTAATTAATTCTAGTTGAATATCTTTACAGCATCATAATCATTAATTGGATTCCTAGTGCACAACGATGTTACATATTTTGTGGATTAATTAAAATATAGATCATATGATTTCATTTTTTTATTTAACTTAAAAAGATTCACTTTCATTATTTTGGATACCCCCCACGGATTCTAGGAGTTGTCCTAAAGTGTAGGGGAATGTGTATTGAGGTGACAATGGTACACTTCCCGTCTTGTTTCCCCAGTTAGCACTTGTGTTGGGAATTTTCACAAGGGTGCTAGTTCAAGCAGTCAAACTATCATCACTTTGAGTTAATTTACTTTCACCTTGGACAACCAGAGCTTGTTCTCACTGGAAAAGGATGGAATTTGATCAACATATACCTCGTGATCAATGTATATGTAGACTATCTAATAAAAGCCTAAATTGGAAGAACATTTCATCTTCTCTCATATTAAAACCCAAATTATGAGCATATTGAACTTTTAATTGGACTAGAAGTATATTTCACTTTTATTTGGAAGCCTCAATAGTTCCAAATAATGTTGTTTCATGTTGGGCATGCATGCCATGCCATGAAGTACATCTTCTCTTACTACTCCAATGTTCAAGTAAATTGGAAGAGACACATGGATTTCATTAACTTTCAAAAGAGTGTTTCGTGTCAAACTCTTATACAATGTAGATATTAGATATCATTTTAGAGCTCCAATTCCAGTCAAAGTTTAAGTTAATTATGATATGTTGCTCAATTTTTTTCGATTTTTTTTTTTTTTTAAATGGTAATCACTATTATATTAAGAAAAAAGAGAAATTGTGGTTGAATCATATAGTCGATATACAACTTGTAAATGTATGAATAGAAGGGGAAAAGACAGAAATAGAAGTATTGTCAATTGGATTTAGCTTGGATGGTTGTGAAGAATGATTGTTATCCTCTCCACCTGGGTTCAATTCCCATAAATGACATGTTAATCTCATAATAAGTATGTTGTTCAATTGAATAACAAAGAACAAAAAAAGAAGTACTACAATTCAAAATAAGATTTGTTTTTCCCTAAATTTACTCATCAAATATTCATATTAATTTGTTGGTGTAAATCCTTCAACTATAATTTTTTATTTTTATTTATTAAATTTGAACATTAATATTCAATCAAATTTTGATTTTTATTTATTACATTTAAAAATTAGTATTCAATTAAATTTTGAATATGAAGAGTTTTATTATGGAATACAAAGTCATGAATTTTATTATGTTTTTGATATCTACATTTCATGTTATAAATTTTGTATATTCAAGGGTTCAATTTTTTATCATCCTAAAATCATTGTACATTATATATAAGAATAGTTATTTATCGAATACAAAGTAGTGAATTTTACTATCTCTTTTATTATAGATAGTGAGGATGTTTTTAGAGAAACAATTGCCTTGAACTTCAATATAATTATTATTGTACTTAATTTTAGATTAAGAGTGATTATATCCTTGCTTTAAGATTTCTCTCTTTCTTCTTAACCAAAAACTTGTTTTTACCAATTAAAATGAAGATTAATCAAAATATAATTCTTGATAGCGTGTAATGAGAGGTTTAAATTGAAAGAATGCTTCATTTTCTTTTATTTTAAAGCTTGAATTATTACAAAACTAAAGATAGGTTGAGCATTTGACTCGAGGATATCATAAATTTTATAAGAATTTTCATTATAATTATTATTGTTCTTAAATTTAGATTAAAAATGAGTATATCCTTACTTATGGCTAGCCTTTTCTTTCATCTTGGACAACCAAGAGTTTGTTCTCACCAACTAAGAATTGAGATTAATCAACATATAACTATAACTCGTGAGATTATGTAATAAGGGGCCTAAAAATTGGATGAACGCTTCATTTTTTCTTATTTAAAACCTTGAATTATTGCAAAGACCAAAGGTATGTTTAACATTTAATTAGAGAGTTCAATTGGCTCCAAATGAAATTGTCATAGTAAGCTAATATTATAGCAAAATGACCCTGTTACAAGGGGAAAACTCTCTATGGCCAAGGGTAAACCACAACAGACAGGTATGACTGCATAAATCAACTCAATTCCAACCTGTGCTATATAAACTAATGTGCAATATGAGGAAGAAGCCTACCTCAATCCAATCGTTTGATTTCATTCCACCATTGAGCTCTTTAACCCAAAACTTTGCACCTACAAGAAGTTCTCGACAGACAAGCGATGCAAGTGTATAGTGACAAAATATAAAATGAGTTAGCACATTAGATAGCACAGTCCGTTAATAAACATTACAAACATGCCCATGGATAATAATCATATATTCGCAAGATATTGATATGAAAAGAAAGGAGTATTTCTATTAATAATTGATCGACATAAGTATCAACATTACAGACTTCTTTGTTGGCATGGTTCGAAACCAAGAAACCAAGTTCCTTCCAGCTGGGTCTCCACCACTTCAATTCTCCACCAAAGGGAAGCTCATCGAAAAGAGGCAATGAGGTCCTCTCAACAAAAAGGGAAGAGCTTGGGGGCTGAACACTGGTGGGACCACACATTGTACCTTTTTGCTCATACTTTTTGCCATTGTTATACCCTTCATCACCTATATTTAGACTCATATTATCACTTCATCTGATCACCCCAAGGTATACAACGTCCTTTCTCATCACTATATGTTTAACTTGT
>ML780999.1:248784-264740 GCA_009831015.1 Picea engelmannii | reverse complement strand
GAGACAGAATCAAAATATCCTTCATCCCATAAAGAAATATTAGCTATAAAAAATGGGATTAAGAAGTTTAGATTGTTTTTAAAACCTGTTCATTTTATTGTCAGAACTGATTTAAAGCATATGAAAGGCATGCTGACTAATCAGAGACTTTTGGAACAAGTAAATAATAGAGTTCTCAGATGGAGCTTATGGCTGGATGGATTTGACTTTGACATCCATTATAAGCCAGGGAAAGATAATTACATAGCTGGTCTTCTCACCAAAGATGCTAAAGATAAAACCATAAAATGGCTTCATCCTCCTTAAGCATACCAGATGCTCCACCAGGATTCAAATGGATCCTTATATGTAATAATTGTAAATATTGTTATTGTTTCGAGTGTCTAGAGTGCTGCATAAAGTCTAGTCCAGCATGTATAAATATTTTGAATAGTTGGGTACAGTCAAAGAATCATCTAAGATCGTTTATAAGTTATTTCAGAACAAGTCAAAACATAACTAGAGGAATAATCATTGGAGGTCCTTTCCAAGGACAAGTGTATATTTATATCTATACTCCAGATATGTCATATGAAGACTATTGTGCAATAATTTCTCAGACCAAGTTTGATGGCTCTTGTTGGATACTCTTTGATTGTTCAACATTCATAGATTATCTATATTGGTGGTCTGGTTGGTTGTATTTATTACTATGGACCTATTGTCCCAAAGACATATAGTTCTTTGGTAGCAGCAAAGATGCTTTCAGGCAATGGTTACATGTAGAAGTTGCGGAATCAGCACACTACAATGCATGGTTTGTTTTTAGTTTATCCTTTCAAGGTAGTGATCTGATTTATGAAAACTCCAATTGATGCAGGAGCATCGCCAACATCAAGCGAGCTAGCATGGAAGAAAAAGAAAGTTGGACAAGCGCCAACGAAAATTTTGAAATTACCTTGAAGTTGATGCGCAATCTTAAATGAAGCCATTAAGAAGAAGCACACTTGTAAAATGTAAATGGACCTTGAGCAATTCGCTCTCATCCTTAGTAGGTAGAAGGCATTTATGGTAGTTAATGTAAAGTAGATAGAATTCAATTCTAGATTAGACAGTTTAGAGCACAAGAGGGAAACGGGATATAGACACCCTCATTGTGTATTGTAACATTAGAATGAAGAAGAAACATTGTTGGGAAGAGCAAGAGCATGCAAAGAACTATGTAATAACACCCATGTACAAATATTTGGATTAATACAAAGAGGTTGATTCAAATTCATGGTTTCGTGTTTGTTCTCTGTGTATTAATGTTGAATGATATGCTCATGAATGTTTGCTTCCTGTTATACATTTTCTTTATATGTTGTGTATATGATTTCATGTTTGAGTTTGTAGTCTGAAAGGAAGTAGGAATGAGTTTCAATTGTTTCTCTATCTGAGCAAGTGTTCCTGCAAGGAGTGAAGTTGAAGTTGTTCGCAAGGAGTGCATTGACAAAGGGCTCAGGTAGTTTATCTTTTGTTCTCATTCACACAGAGGTGCAGTTAGGCACGCGAGTTGTGCAAGGAGTGCGCAAGCCAAGTGAAGTCTCAGGGTTGCAAACTTGAGTGAAGTATTGAAAGACTGCTGCTGGAGGTGTGCGCAGAGTCAAAGGATTTCAACCTCTTGGAGGCGTTTGAAGGTTGCCGCAAAGGGTGTGAGAAAAAGGGTTTTCTAGAATACATAGAGTCGAGGAAAATCTTAGGAAGGATAAGGCCTTCGAAACTGTTGAAGAGAAATGCAGAGAAGTTTTACCGAGAATAATTAAGAAGGCCTCGCAGGTTGCGTGCAAGTGGACAAGTTTTCACAGAGGAATACTTGGGTCAATTCGCAGAAATCCTCAGGAAAGACGTACGGTCCGAATTCTCTGAGGAGGATTTACAAATTTTTGTGAGCCGTCAGATCTCACAGAGAAGCAAGGGAGTTACCGCGAGTATCCCTAAAGGTTCAAATCTCAGGAGGGGCAGGACCATAGATCCGATCCGCAAGGGCCGTCAGATTTACACATGGATACGTATATCGGGGTTTTGTGGGAGGAAGTCCCATACACATTGCAATGGGAATCATGATATCATGAAACGCGATATCCCAACAGCTCAGTGGAATTGTGTGGGCCACAGCGAAGTCAGTCAGTGGACAGGTGGCACACCATTTCGGAGTTTCGTGGGCTGAAGTCCCAAACTCGTTACATCAGGATTCGCGATACCATGAAGTCTGAAATCCTAACAGAGGTGATGTAGCATTGAAAATTCAAACTCGTGAAGTGTATCGGAGATTCAGCTAATCGGGATTCGGGAAGTCGAAGGGACAAGTTCCTTGACATTGCGATCACCGAAATCCCGATAGGGAAAATCCCGAAAGGAAAAAGGAAAGGGTCAGCGTTGACTGTTTCAGGTTTCGGGGATTTCAAGAGACCAATGCTTGATCACTGGATTCGCGAAGTTGCGAAGTCCGATCTCCCGAGTGTAAAGAGGGGATCCTGTGAGAATTGTTGTGGGTGTATATTTCCCGATAGGGAAATAGAAGAGTTGTTTAGAGTTCTTCAGGCCAGTGAGGAAGAAAATATCCTACGTTGACCTGGACCTTTCGACCTGCAAGTTGAGAGGTTGGGAGCATGCATCGACATCATCTGGTATCAAAGCTCAAAAAGGTTCCTTGATTTCTGTAGCAGAGAAAAGAGAATTCACCATGCCACCAAGGAGAAGGGACAGAAAACACCCGATCCACCATAGGATAGGGAAATTCCAAGAAGAAGGGGCAGGCAGATGCAAAATCTAGAAATGAAGAGAGAGATGAGTGATCTACGAGCTAGACTCGAAGACATGGAGAAAACACAAAGGCGTACAGTCAGTGCTGGGAATCTTAGTGATTCCGAAAGTGAGATTGAAGCTGAACATGAAGAAGAAGTTGCAGCTGAAGATGCATCAAACGAACGTTTGATCAAATTTATTGCAAGAATGGGTGCAAGAGAGAAAATATGGACATTCCAGTTTATGAGGGAAACTTGGATGCAGAGGAGCTTCTAGACTAGATTAGAACTCTAGACACATACTTTGACTATGAAGATGTCGAAGAGGACAAGAAGGTCAAGCATGTTGTCACGAGATTAAAAGGACATGCAACATTGTGGTGGGATGAACTACAAGATGACAGACCTTGCAAAGGCAAGCAGAAGATCAAAAGTTGGGATAGAATGATCGCGAAGTTGAAGGCGAAATTCATTCCTAGGGATTACCAGGTTACTCTATTCAGGAGGATGCAGAACCTGAGACAGAAGCTGATGACAGTGAAAGAATACACTAAAGAGTTATATAAACTGAACATCAGGGCAGGTCATCGGGAGAGCGATGATGAGAAGGTAGCGAGATATATGAATGGCCTAAGATATGACATCCAGGATGAGATTAGCATGGTAACCATACGAACGGTGGAAGATGCTTATCAGATGGCTCTGAAAGAGGAAGAGAAGCTGAGCCGAAAGCAGAGTCAAAGAGGTCGAGGCAGAAGCCAGCCCAGAGGCAAATCAGTTGCCTAGGATAGAAACTAGAAGCCCAAGGAGGACTAGAAGAAACCTTAGATTCAAAATGAGAGAGGTGGAACCTCATAGCGAGGGCAATATGCTGAACAAAGAGGACAACATACTGAGTAGAGAGGAGATTATGCTGACAACAATACTTTTCCTCATACCAGAGGTAGAGGAAGAGGAAGAGGTGGATTAATAACATGCTTCACATGTGGAAAGAATGGGCACAAGTATTACGAGTGTCCATATAAAAAGAAGGAGAGCGGAGAAGCTCACATCGCCAAAGGACAGAGGTAGGGTGTTGAGGTAGAAGATGTTGAAGGCGAAAGATCGTTGATGATGTGAAAAGTCCTTTTGACACCAGAGAAGGAGGTGGAGAGTTTAGTCCAAAGGACCATACTTTTCTAGACTGCTTGCAAGACCAAGGACAGGGTATGCAAGGTCATTGTAGATAGTGGTAGCATAGATAATATCTTTTCTACAGAGATGGTAGAGAAGTTGGAGCTGAAGACAACTGATCATCCAAGCCCATACAGAGTTTCGTGGCTACAAAAAGGACATCAGGTAATTGTCACTAAACAATGTTTAGTTGAATTCAAGATAGGAGGATATAATGATAAGATATTATGTGATGTCATTCCTATGGATGTTTGTCATCTATTGCTGGGTAGACCATGGCAATATGACAGGAATGTGATTCATGATGGGAGAATGAACACATACACCCTAGAGAAGAATGGGAGAACTCACATGTTGCTTCCAATCAAGGATAGGGAGGTAAAACCAGAAGTAAGTAGCACAATACTTCTCATGAGTGGGAAGGAACTTCTTACAGAGGTCAAGAAGAAGGAGGATCCACAATTCTTTGTGTTCAGGGAACCGAAGATTGTTTTGACCAGCACAAGAGTGGATGATTTACTAGAAGAGATTCAAGAACTGCTGGAAGAGTTCATTGATATAGTAGGAGGATCCACAATTCTTTGTGGTCAGGGAACCGAAGATTGTTTTGACCAGCACAAGAGTGGATGATTTACCAAAAGATATTCAAGAACTTCTGGAAGAGTTCATTGATATAGTAGTGGACGAACTACCTCGTTCATTGTCACCGATCATAAGTGTGAGTCATCATATTGATCTCATACCAGGAGCTAGTTTACCAAACAAAGCCGTGTACAGATTGATGCCGCAAGAAAATGAAGAGGTTAAGAGGCAAGTCCAGGAGTTGTTGGACAAAGGTTTGGTTAGAGAAAGCTTGAGTCTATGTGATGTTCCAATAGTACTCAATTCAAAGACAGACAGAGGCTGGAGGATGTGTACTGACTCGAGGGTGATCAACAAGATAACCATCAGGTACAGATTTCCATTGCCAAGGATGGATGATCTGATGGATTGCTTGAGTGGAGCAAAATACTTTTCAAAGATTGATTTGAAAAGTGGTTATCACCAAATCTGCATGAGAGAAGGTGATGAATGGAAGACAGCATTCAAAACCATTGAAGGGTTGTATGAATGGCTTTTTATGTCATTTGTCTTAACAAATGTGTCGAGTACCTTCATGATATTGAAGAACGAAGTCCTGAGGGAGTTCATCGAAAAATTTGTCATTGTGTATTTGGATGACATATTGATTTTCAATAGAACAGTAGCAGAGCATATGAAGCATTTGGCTACAGTGATGCAGAAGCTACAGTAGGAGAAGATGTTGATAAACATGTAGAAGTCCTCATTCATGAAGATAGAGATCATTTACTTGGGGTTTGTTACTTCTGCAGATGAGTTGAGGATGGATCCAGATAAGGTGGAGGTAATCAAGAATTGGCCATTGCCAAAGAATATCTTTGAGGTGAGAAGTTTTCACGGATTGGCTAGTTTCTACCGAAAATTCATCAGGAATTTCAGTGAAATTAGTGCAGCAATGATGGACACAGTGAAGAAAAGACACAAGTATTTTCACTAGACGGAAGAAGCTGAGAAGAGTTTTAACCTGTTGAAAAGGACGATAACAGAACAACCAGTTTTGGTGTTGCCGGATTTCTAGAAGACATTTCAGGTGAAATGGGATGCAAGTGGATTTGCAATCGGGGTAGTATTGAGTTAGGAAGACAAGCCGATAGCATACTTTAGTGAGAAGTTGAACGAAGCAAAAGTGAAATATTCCACTTATGACAAGGAATTCTATGCTATCATCCAAGCATTAAAAAAATGGAGGCATTACTTAATCCCAAAGGAGTTTGTCCTATACAGTGACAATCATGCACTGCAGTTTGTGACTCAACAGGAGAAGTTGAATTAGAGACATGTCAAATGGGTTGAGTATATGCAGAATTTCACTTTTGTGATTAAACATATTTTTGGTACTGCTAACAAAGTTGTTGATGCTTTGAGTAGGAAATGTTTGCTATTGCAGGAGTTCAAAGTCAAAATGTTAGGTTTTGATGATCTCACGGACATGTACACCAATGATCAGGATTTTAAGGAAGAGTATCAAGCAACTGAGAATCCAGTTCTTAGAAACAGAAGCCAATGGATAGAATACATGATCCAAGAAGGATTATTGTTTAGAGGTAATCAACTATGTATTCTGAAATGCTCCATGAGGGAGAACTTGCTAAAGGAGAAACACAGTGGAGGATTGGCATGACACTTTGGTCATGAAAAGACGTTCGCAAAGTTGAATGAGTCATATTTTTGGCCGGGAATGTGAGCAGACGTCAAAATATTCGTAGACAGATGTATAATTTGTCAGCATTCAAAGGGAAGGAAGCAGAAAGAAGGGTTCTATCAACCATTTCCCATACCTAAAAGGTCGTGGGATGCAATCAACATGGATTTCATATTGGGGTTGTGAAGAACACAAAGAGGTTTTGATTCAATATTTGTGGTGGTGGATAGATTTTCCAAAATGGCACACTTCATTCCATGTCAGAAGACTAGTGACGCAACTCACATTACGAATCTGTTTTTCAAAGAAGTCATTCGACTTCATGGTTTTCCAAGAAGCATAGTTTCGGATCGAGATACAAAATTCATAGGGAATTTTTGGAGGACCTTCTGGAAGAAGCTGGGAACTAACTTGTCGTTTAGTTCAGCTTATCATCCTCAGATGGATGGACAGACAGAAGTGATAAACAAAAGTCTGGGAGACTTGCTGAGAAGCTTGGTGATAGAACACCACAGCTAGTGGGACCACATATTACCACAGGCAGAGTTTGCGTATAATGACTCAGTAAACAGAAGCACAGGGAAAAGTCCATTTTAGGTTGTTTATGGAATGCAACCAAGGGGAATTTCTGAACTGAGAGATTCAGAACAGACTGTGACTAGGAGAACTAGTGCAGAATATTTCGCAAAGGCGATGAAAGAACTTCACAGCCAGGTGAAGGAGTGACTATAGAATTTGAGCCAAGAGTATAAGCGCAGAGAAGATCAGCACAAGAGACAACTTTAGTTTGAGGTTGGTGACTTGATTCTGGCACATTTGAGAAAAGAAAGGTTCCCGAGAGGAACATATAATAAGCTGAAGATGAAGAAAATCGGGCCATGTAGGGTCTTGAAGAAATTCAGGACAAATGCTTATGAGATTGAATTACCCGATGGGATCGAAATTTCTCTGATATTCAATATCTCAGATTTGTACCCATATAAAGCTGAGGAAGTAGTGACAGGAGATAAGAAGCCAGTGATCCAGTGGAAAAAGAAAATGCCAGTTGTAGATAAGCCACAGATGGAGCGCATACTGGACAAGAGAGTCAGTAAGAAGACCAGAAGAAAAGAATATTTTGAGTATTTGGTCAAGTGGAAGGGCCATCCAGTTGAATATGCCAGCTGGGAGAATGAAGCAGAGATACAGAAGCATGGACAGACCGTGCGCGAGCACATGGATAGGAGCCCATGAAATTTTTCAAGCCAGGGAGTATGATGCAGGAGCATCACCAACATCAAGCGAGCCAGCGTGGAAGCAAAAGACAGCTGGACCAGCGCCAGTGAAAATTTTGAAATTACCTTGAAGTTGATGCGCAATCTTAAATGAAGCCATTAAGAAGAAGCGCACTTGTAAAATGTAAATGGACCTTGAGCAATTTGCTCTTGTCCTTAGTAGGTAGAAGGCATTTATGGTAGTTAATGTAAAGTAGATAGAATTCAATTCTAGATTAGACAGTTTAGAGCGCAAGAGGGAAACGAGATATAGACACCCTCATTGTGTATTGTAACATTAGAATGAAGAAGCATCATTGTTGGGAAGAGCAAGATCATGCAGAGAGCTGTGTAAGAACACCCATGTACAGATATTTGGATTAATACAAAGAGGTTGATTCAAATTCATGGTTTCGTGTTTGTTCTCTGTGTATTAATGTTGAATGATATTCTCATGAATGTTTGCTTCCTGTTATACATTTTCTTTACATGCTGTGTATATGATTTTATGTTTGATTTTGAAGTATGAAAGGAAGTAGGAATGAGTTTCAATTGTTTCTCTATCTGAGAAAGAGTTCCTGCAAGGAGTGCAGTTGAAGTTGTCCGCAAGGAGTACGTTGACAAAGGGCTCAGGTAATTTAGCTTTTCTTCTCATTCACGTAAAGGTGTAGTTAGGCACAGGAGCCGTGCAAGGAGTGCGCAGGCCAAGTGAAGTCTTAGGGTTGCGAACCTGAGCGAAGTATTGAAAGACTGTTGTTGTAGGTGTGCGTAGAGTCAAAGGATTTTAACCACTTGGAGGTGTTTGAAGGTTGTCGCAAAGGGTGCGAGCAAAAGGGTTTTTTAGAATACACAAAGTCATGGAAAAGCTCAGGAAGGATAAGACCTTCGAAACTATTGAAGGGTAGTGCAAATAAGTTGTGCCAAGAGGAATTAAGAAGGCTTTGTAGGTTTGCGTGTGAGTGGACAAGTTTTCACGGAGGAATACTTGGGTCAATTCGTAGAAATCCTCAGGAAATATGGATGGTCCAAATTATCTAAGGAGGATTCACGAATTTTCGTGAGCCATCAGATCTCACGGAGAAGCAAGGGAGTTACCGCGAGTATCCCTAAAGGTTCAAAGCTCAGGAGGGGCAGGACCATAGATCTGAGTTGCAAGGGCCGTCGGATTTACACATGGATACGTATATCGGGGTTTCGTGGGCGGAATTCCCATACACATTGCAACGGGAATCGCGATATCACGAAACGCAATATCCCGACATCTCAGTGGAATTGTGTGGGCCACAGCGGAGTCAGTCAGTGGACAGGTGGCACGCCATTTTGGATTTTCATGGGGTGAAGTCCCGAACTCATTACATCAGGATTCGTGATACCACGAAGTCTAAAATCCCGACAGAGGTGACGTAGCGTTGAAAAGTCAAACTCATGAAGTGTATCATAGTTTCGGCTAATCGAGATTCAGGAAGTCAAAGGGACAAGTTCCTTGACATTGTGATCGCCAAAATCACAATAGGGAAAATCTCGAAAGGAAAAAGGAAAGGGTCAGCGTTGACTGTTTCGGGTTTCGGGGATTTTGAGAGACCAGCACTTGATCACTGGATTCGCGAAGTTGTGAAGTCCAATCTCTCGAGTGTAAAGAGGGGATCCCGTGAGAATTGTTGTGGGTGCAGATTTCCCAATAGGGAAATAGAAGAGTCGTTTAGAGTTCTTCGGGCTAGTGAGGAAGGAAAGATCCTGCGTTGACGTGGACCTTTCGACCTACGGGTTGAGATGTTGGGAGCATGCGTCGGCATCACCAATCCACCAAATCCTCAGAATTACAAGGTAACCAATGAAGTCTATGGTGACCTCTGCATACCAGAAGATGATCTCATCCCTGCAATGCAAGCATCATCGTTCTACAAATGTTTTAGTGGACTTCCACCTTTTTCAAATATCCATGGATCACCTCCGAGTAGTCACTTCAACTATGACAGTGGTGACTCATTTGATTCCATAGCTGAACATAACATAAAAAATTGGATGGAAGCATGATGGGCCATGAGCCATGAAAATGTCTCTATTGTAATTATTTCAATTTCATGTCTAACGGACTGACAGTGGTGTCCCGTCAGTTCCGTGGGTTCCTGTAGAACTCCACTTTGTAATCCAAATAATCTAGTGGTATCATTTCAAAATCCACTATGTACTAGGAATATTTTTCCTTTGTGTCGAGTCATTCCGTAAAAGTTGGTACGAGTCCTCGTATGGCCGAGCCTTGGAGGGATGAGATAACAACAATATAATTTCTCTAATAATGCCCCCCCTCCTACCCTTTATATAGAGGGTGGGAGAGAGGGTGGGAGGGGTGGCATTATTAGAGAAATTATATTATATATACTATAATTTCTCTAATAATGCCCCTAGAGGGTGGGAGGGGGGCCATTATTAGAGAAATTATATAATATATTAGGAGGGGGGCCATTATTAGAGAAATTATATAATATAATATAATTTCTCTAATAATGCCCCCCTATATAGAGGGTGGGAGGGGAGGCATTATTAGAGAAATTATATTATATAATTTCTCTAATAATGCTCGCCCTCCCACCATCTATAAATAATTTCTCTAATAATGCCCCCCGTCCCACCCTCTATAATAATGCCTCCCCTCCCACCCTCTATATAGAGGGTGGGAGGGGGAGAATTATTAGAGAAATTATATAATATAATATAATTTCTCTAATAATGCTCCCCCTCCCACCCTTATATAATTTCTCTAATAATGTTATTAGATAAATTATATAGTATAATATAATATAATTTCTCTAATAATGCCCCCCCTCCCACCCTTATATAATTTCTCTAATAATGCCCCCCCTCCCACCCTTATATAATTTATAGAGGGTGGGAGGATGGGCATTATTAGAGAAATTATATAATATAATATAATTTCTCTAATAATGCCCCCGCTCCCACCCTCTATGGGAGGGGCGCATTATTAGAGAAATTATATTATATAGAGGGTGGGAGGGGAGACATTATTAGAGAAATGATATTATATAATTTCTCTAATAATACCCCCTATATAGAGCGTGGGAGGAAAGAGCATTATTAGAGAAATTATATTATATAATTTCTCTAATAATGCCCCCTATATAGAGGGTGGGAGGAGGGGCATTATTAGAGAAATTATATTATATAATTTCTCTAATAATTCCCCACCTCCCACCCTCTATAACCAACAATGTAACAAGAAAACCAACTAACAACAAACATACATGATACAGTTTCCAGTACTACTACTTTCTATATACCACTTTTCACACTTTTCACTCTTTTCACTCTCTATGCACCCTCTCATATATATTAAAAAAATTAAAATTTATTAAAAATATTATTATGATTTTAAATCATTTATTAAATTTTAATTTTAATAAAAAAGAATATCACAATTTATTAAAAATTTAAATTTATCAAGTTTGAATAAATTGTTGGCATTAAAAGTAGGTCAATTTCTATCGTTACCAATGTAACCTTGAGATGCACCCATATTCCTAAGGTACACAGGGTTATAAAACAAAAACCTTTATAACCTTGAGATACACCCATATTCCTAAGGTACACAGGGTTAATTTATAAAGCAGAAACTCAAAGAGTTTGGAATTGATTTTAAAGAATGATAACTTTTTTTAAAAGAGAACTAAGAGATAAAATGTTAAAAGGCTCATAGCGTAGCTAACTGAAATTTTTTTCAATAAAGTCTATTATATTGATTTAGACAAAATTTTCACTTGTTAGATACTATATACAAAAACTTATTGTTGCCTAAAAGTGTTATAAGGAAACTATAAAAACATGTATACTATATATATAAAAAGATGTCCAATATATATATTACTTTAAATACCAGATAAATAAAAATGTGTTGGCTGATTGCTTTCCCTGGTAAGTCTAAGTCTAAGTATGTTGATCCACTTCCATAGCTTTTTTGGACTAGAACATAGTCTCTTTTTCATTTGGGTTATGTTAAGGTGAGTTGATGGAGGCACAATGATTTGAAGTTGTACATAGTGAGTCCTTGTGCAGATTAAGAACCAAATTCCTTAGCATTCCACACTCTTCTTCAAGCTCACCTATTTTTTTCCTTTGTTAGACAAAAATTGATGGAAGTGTCATATTGTTTCCATGGAGAGTTTCCCGATGTCTTGTCTTCATAAAATCCTTCTAATTTCCAACAAATCCCTTGAATCCATGTTAATAGACAAAAAAACAATAGAACTAAACAAGAGAGAAAATACTAGAACCAAGACTAAATACACCCAACATTTCAAACCAACCAATAAGCTTGCACCACATTTCACTGATAAAAGAGTTGAAAAGCCTTGAAAATTTGAGCAATAAGTCTAAACCTTGGGCCTTAGAATTATCTTCCCAAGCCCTAGTTCACGAGTATTGTCATTGAAAAATAGGGCCTAGAAATGTAGACCCTAGAGAATCTTGTAGAGTGCTAGTGAAAATTGACCTTTGATTAACCAAACCAAAAATTTGTTGAGAGAATCTTGTAGAGTGCTAGTGAAAATCGAATTTTGATTAACCAAACAAAAAATTTGTTGAGGGAAGAGATAAAAAGACTAGGAATTGCTAAATAAGGAAATAGAGATTGAGGTCTTGGAATTACCTTCTCATACAGTAGCTCTAGAAAGATAATACTAAATGGTAGGACCTAAAGCCAAAGATAGATGAATATACTGAAAAAAAATAAAAATGAGAGAATCCTTCCAATGGCTCAAACACAAAAGAAACATCTAAGCTAGAATAAAGAGAGTTACATGAGGAAGAAGGGCCACCAAGATTCCTAATAATCATGTAACCAGAGGGTAAACGAGTCAAAGCAAAAAATTCAAACACCTCCACCACACTGAACAATTTTGGAAACCACCAAATAAGACCAAGAATTTGTTGGAAGATTGGTTTTTGTCATTGATGTCAACCCTAGTCATGGGTTTTTGACCGCAAGATTGATAAAGGTATTTGGACATGAAGGACAATGCACATGCATATAGAACACCCATGAATGGATAGTATACATCATGTTGTTTCTGGTGGTATGTGGCATGTCACGTGGATCCTCATGGTTGAGGAGAAATAAATTTTTGAAGATGACAAAGTGAATTGAAGAAGGAAGTACATGTAGGCCCTGAAGATAATTAAAGAAAATAATTACAAAATAAGAAAGTGTCAGGTCGACCCTAATGTTAAAAGGAAGTGACATAAACGGTATAAATAAACATCATTATACATTCATTTGATACAAGTCGAATTTGAGAGGCAATAAGAAGAAAAGAAGGCCGGATTTCAAGGGAGGATGAAGTCTTTTGGTGATGTGTTCTAAGGTATGTTATTTTTAGGTCATCCTACCATTTTTGCTATAACTTTTTTTCTAGAATGATTTAGATGGTAA
This sequence comes from Picea engelmannii, assembly GCA_009831015.1. Taxonomy (NCBI): domain Eukaryota; kingdom Viridiplantae; phylum Streptophyta; class Pinopsida; order Pinales; family Pinaceae; genus Picea; species Picea engelmannii. Next base: position 251,843 of record ML780999.1, on the reverse strand, counting down.
AATATCTATGGTATTGAGGAGACATATCAAGGTACCTCTGGTAAAAATTTCAGCTCTTGATTCACTATAATTATGGAGATACACTCTATGGAAGATAGGTTTTGTGACCAGTCCTGAAGCTAGTCAATAAACAGGTGTTCCGGGTAAAATAGTCATAACGTTTTAATACAAAATTCAAATGTAGTGGGACCACTTCCATTGGAACGAGTATGGAATGTAGTTCCTTGTGTACAAGTTTCATAATTGGATGTTAAATATTGAGTGTGGGGCATGCTATACAAGTTGGGTCTTCTGAACAGACCAGAATTGAATAAAGTCTACCATTCTTTCTATAACCTCTTTTTAGGGAGGATTCAAGGAATGAAAATTGGAGGAGTTTCAGAGAATAAATTGAGTAATATTATCTATAGAATCAGAGTACTCCAAGAATTGAAGAATTGCAGAAATTGAAGAAGTCTCAGGAAGCATTATCAGGTTCTATGTGATGATTGGTTGATGGTGATGATTTAATGTAAAGTTTTATTATCTCATATATTCTTGGGTGGAAGGAAGAGGCAAGGATGGAGAGTTCAACTCTCTCTTGAAATTGGAGGATTGTATCTTCCTCTTGGAGGTTTATCCCTCCCTTTATATTTGGAAGTTGTAGCTACCTTTGGAAGTCATTACTTCCCTTGAACAATAAACTATTAATTATTTCTCATATATTGTGCATGGTGTATTATGGTGTATTGGTGTAACTCTTATACTATTGTTCATTTATCATTGGATATAGTTGAATGGTTTAAGTATAAGTTGAAAAAGGTTTTAAAATGTACTTGATATTGATTCACCCTCCTCTCAGTATCAACAATTGGTTTCAGAGCAGGTTACCTTCAGTACAACTTAACCACTGGAAGGAATATCCTATGCAGAAATGGAAGACAACATTCCAAATGGGATTCCACCATTTGATGGAAGCAATTTTGAATGCTGGAAAAATAGAATGGAAACTTACATGAAAGCTCTTGGGGCAGATGTTTGGTTCTTAGTTGCTTCAGGATATAATGCTTTGAGGAAACCAAAGACTGCATCTTAGAAGGAAGCAAAAAGGAACAACAAACTGGCAATAGATACCATCCTGGATGGATTGATAGATTCAGTGAAATCCAAGGTGGGATCATGTGCATCAGAAAAAGAGCCTTGGGACAAGCTACAAGACCTTTATGCAAGGGAAGAAGTAGAAGAAGAAGAAGAAGAAGTTGAAGAAGATTACAACATCTCAAATTTCAAAGAAGAAAATAGAGGTCAGTTCTTTTGCTTTAATTATGAAGGAGTAGGACATGTTGAATTTGAATGTCATCATCCAAGGATTGAAAGAGATGACAATGAAGAAGAAGAAAATCATGAAGTAGAAATGATTCAACAAGAAGATGAGAATCTTAAAAAATTGAAGCATGTTGAGATTGAAAATAGCAAGCTCAAAGACACACGTAGAAAACTAAGAAGTGAATTGGTTAGTTGTGAAAAGATAGTTGTAATCTTGAAGAAACAATTAGAAGACTTTGAGAAACTAAGAGAAGAAACCATTTCCTTGAAAACTATACTCAAAGAAGAAACAAGAATAGGAGAAGTAAGGAATTTCCAAATGAAGAAGAAAAAAGAAGATTGTGAGAAACTTGAACAAGAATTTTTCTCATTGAGGAGGAGCTTAAGAAACTCTCGAGTGCCAAAATACTTAACACATCTTGGATGCATGGGTGAAACTTCATACAAAGAAGATGCAAATACCAAAAAGAAGGTTGAAGAAAGAGATACACAGATAGTTGATGAGAAGTGGACCAGGATACCAAAAAGAAGGAATGATTACAAAAGAGATGAATATCCAAGAAGACCTCCTACCTTCAGGAATCAAAGAAGCTTCAATCAGTATAAAGGAAACTACAGAAGAATAGATCATGAACCCAGATGGACTACAACACAAATAAGCCCACTTGCTCCAAGGTATCAAAATTTCTTTCTTGGTCATTGTTATACTTGCAAAAAATTTGGACATAAGGCAATTAATTGCAGAATCAATGAAATGAACAAATACACAAGAAACATGAATGGTGTAAACAAAAGATATGGAAATAATCGTGGATTTGTCAACATAATTTATAATTCATTTTACCCGTTGATGGAAAAAAATATTGTATGCTACAAATGCAATTATCTTGGTCACAAAGCACGATATTGCAGATATATGAATGAAGATGTCCCTATGCCAACCACAGTATGGAGAAGGAAAGAGATTCCAAACAATGAATATTGTCGAATAGCATTGATCGCTGAAGAATGCAAAGAAGAAGATGAATGGTACATAGATAGTGGATGTTCTTCACACATGACTGGGGATCAAGACAAATTCATCATCTTAAAGAGAAAAGGTGGCAATGTTGCATTTGGAGATGACTCATCTGCCAAAGTACTTGGAGAAGGTGTAGTAGAGCTTGGAAGAAAAAATGTAAAAGCAAATAATGTTCTATTGGTTGAAGACTTAAATCATAATCTAATCATTTTAGTAAAATGTGTGATCAAGGATACACTCTTACATTTGATTCTCGAGAATGTAAAATCAGAGAAAATAACTCAGAAAGATTGGTTGCAACTGCAACAAGAAGACTGAACAACATATACATCCTAGACATGAAGAAGAGAGAGAAGACAGAAGCCACACAAAAGGATTCTAAGGAAGAAAATGTCCCAAAGACCAAAAATAAGGATGAAGTATTATTGAGTGCCACATGTTCAGGGGGAGAAACCCCAAAGAAGAGAGTTACATTTTTCCATTAAACTCAGGGGGAGAAACCCTAACCTTTGCCATTGATGTCAAAGGGGGAGAGAAATTGGGATCATGATGATAGGGGGAGCATGAGTGTTGCCATCAATGAAAAAGGAGGAGATTGTTGAAAGATTGGTTGTTGTCATTGATGTCAACCCTAGTCATGGGTTTTGGACCGCAAGATTGATAAAGGTATTTGGACATGAAGGAAAATGCACATGCATATACAACACCCATGAATGGATAGTATACATCATGT